>RJWJ010006047.1:0-64647 GCA_004363605.1 Indri indri
AGCTGTGCTGGGATGGGGGTAGAGAGTGGGGGAGGGTTCGGCTAGATCAGGGGTCTCAAACTCAAATGTCTGCATGCACCAAGCGAATCGTATAATGTACCAGACATAAGACGATAAGGAACAGTGGGGACTGCGGCCTGCTGCAGAGGGCATGCCCTTCAGAAAGCCGAGCCCTTGCTCGGCTCCTACAAATCGCCAACAGGAGGGAATACCTGCTCAGTGTTACCAAATCGTCTGATATTTTAAAACAGATCCTGGAAGTCCAGTTTATATGGAATTTCCCTCTTTAAAAAAAAAAAAAAAAAAGCGTGGGCCAAAACAAAGCATTTGAGAACTTGGTGTCCTGCAGGTTGCCAGTGTATGACCTCTGGTCGGATTCCAAGGCCTCTTCCAATCTAAGATGCAAGTTCTAGGAAAAGCCTCGGACTACTGCAGTTTGGCAACATTTTGCCCAAGAACAATTCCGAGGAATATGTTAAATATGAAGGTTTCGTAGAACAGATAAAATTCAGCTCAGTTTGTGGCACCAAAAGGCCAAAATGGCATACAAACAAAATAAATAGAAATATCTAAGCACACTGCCTAAGCAAACTTGTGGGGAAGGTGTCATATAGGTTTCTCTGTATTTAGATTTTTTTTCAATTTACTTTTTGAATAGGTTCATATAGTCCAAAATTTAGAAATAACAAAAACAGGTATTGATATTTCTTCTACGGGTTCTGGATTTTTGGGTCATATTTACAAAGACCTTTCCCCCTACAAAAGTATAATGGAATCCTCCCATGGTGTCTTCATTATTTTAGTGGTTTTTTTTGTACTCTTAACTCTTTGATTTAGTTTGCATTTATCTGGATGTATGGTGTGAGGTATGGATTTGATCTAATCTTCCTTTCCAACTGGCTACAGAGGTATCCCAAAACCTTTATCAAATAGTCCCTTTAGGAACTCCAGCTGCCTACCTCTGCATGTTTTCCGCTTCCTCAATGGTCTCAGGCAAAGCCTCCCCTTTGGTCTCTGGTAGCAACAGCACCAGTCCTCCAGCAACCAAGCCAAACACAGCTGAAAGCCAAACAGACGCAAACCACATTAAGAACTGAAAAACACAGGTTCTATAATTAGAGCTCCTCTTATTTCTATTTAAAAATTTTTTGGGGTGTTTTTTCTATACTTATTTACAGATTCCTTTGCCATCTTCGACTGCTCCGTTTTCCATCATAAATATTATACCAATTCCAAACTCCATTGAATTACAATTCCTTATAGGGAAGTGAAATACTTAATATTTTGAGTCAAGGTTATTCTAGGATAGGGAACGTTGCCACCATATTAAGATACTTTGGAGTTAGAAAATAACTTTGAAAAAAACTGTGTGAAAAGGGAGAACATAAGCCTGCCAGTATAAAGCACTTAGTAATGAAAATAAGTTAGAAACTTGGATCATTACTTGCAAATAAAAGTAATGAATCATGTGTAACTACACAATGACAGTAAAAAGTTTAAAGTATAGTCAGGTATTTAGTTCAAATTCAGGTGTTGGCTAAATTCCTGTTAATCCTTGCCTTTGGCTGTAATTTTTAATAATAAACACTTTAATGCTTTTGTTTTTTTAGATTCCAATAAAAACTTTGGTCTTTTAAAGTTATATTTTTATGCTTTCTATGTTAGAATGCAGGAAGTGGGGTTCCTTACTTGTTTGGGGTTTCAAAATAAGCATGCTGGCCTTTATTTTTGCACCCTTAAAAATGGGCTTAATAGAAGCCACAGAGCACAGTGGCTCAAAACACAAGCCCGAGTGCCTGGGCTGCCACGCTGCCTCCCTCCCTCACTGGTCTCAGGGGCTTGGGAAGTTCTGCAATCTCTCTGCTGGGCCAGATTCCCCCACAGGCTTGTTAAGAGGCTGAAATGAATTAATACTTGCCAAGCACTGAGAACAGTGCCTGGCACGTGGTATGAATTGTGGGAAGTGCTTTCTAAATAACAGCCTCTCAACATCTCTCCAAACCTCCCAAGATTCCCTTGGTTATTATTGTAACTAATGCAAACACGATGCACATTCACAGGCATGGGAATCTCTGAAGTGAGGGGACTGTGACAAATGCAATGGATTAATCAAATTATCACTCATTCGGAATTTTATATTTGCAAAGATGGGCTTGATTAACCAGGATAATCCTTATCAGTTGTTCCAGAGCTCTTTCAAACAGGATTTTCCACTGTGTTGATTTTCAGGTTTCTTCAATTACTGTTTTAAGACCATTTCAAGACCACAATTAGCACACCATTCTTGTGTAGAAAGAAAAGGAAAGAAGTTAAAATGCGAAACTATTGGTTTTGCTCTCTGCTAACTACTCAGATTAAAGGTTGGTGAAGGAAGATGAAACTACCCACAAGAATACAATTGGAATTGTCTTCGATTTTCCTGTATATGTTGCAATGTAGTTATCATCCTTTGTCCTTCCCAGGGGAAGATGAGGCATGAGCAAGGGTCCACAACGTCCCTCTGGGTCTGGATTTTGCATTGCTTTGTTAAACAGATGTAGAGAAACGTGAAGTATCTGTTTGCTACCCAGAAGTGTCCCACTGACCCACTGGCCACCTAAGGGAGTAGCTGGTATTGAGGTATCTCTAACTTCCTCCATAGCAGAAAGGGTGCCAGACGGTGGCCTCGACCTGGAAAGGGGGGTCTGGGGACAGGCTCGTCGGCCAGTGTTGGGGGAGAAATGAATTTGGGGCACACACATCAGCAGCACCAGCTACTCAGTGGGCAGACCACGGTCATCACAGGATAAAGAGCTTGCGTTCCACCAGCGCTCGCCACCTTGCTGTCATTGAGCCGGAATGTAGAGGAATTCAGCGGGTCTGTTTCGAGGGTGAGTTAGTTCTATCAGTGCTTTGGAACTTTTGCTGGCAGATCCACAGCAGTGGAAGATTTTCCCCCTCACAAATCCCTTGAGAGAGGGGAAGAGGTGGAATGAGCAGGATGCTTGTGGGCGGCTGTGGAGCACCAGGCGCGAGGCCAGGGGCTTCCTGGGATGCATGAGAGAGTGGGGCCTTTTCTTCTCCTTCCCCCAAATTAAGTGAGTGTCGTACACCCCAGGGAAGAAGCATCACACATTCGAATTAGAAGTGGCTCTGAATGGGTCTTAAAAGAGACTGAAATGGGTGCATTGTGGGCCGGGTCGCCAGAGAAGGTGAATGCCGTGTGTGTGAATCTGGAACAGCGTTCACATGGCGGGTGTCTGCGGGACACACAGGAGTAGCTCTGTCGCAGAGCCTGCAGCTGTGGGGACGTGCCCAGGACCCCCATGAAAGATGTGCCCTTTCGTGGTTGCAGATTTCACGTTGAGCTCCTGCCTCTGTGTGTTAACTACTGATGATTCGACTTGTCCCTGTCACCTTCTGTCCTCCGGGGAGCGGAGGGGCTCAGTGCTGGGACATTCCCACCTGCCCCCGGCTCGTAGGCAGCAGCAGAGGGGCTCTCTCATCACCGCAGGAGCGTGCACACAGGGCTTCACTGTGCTGATGTGTTTTCTTAATGTGGGTCTTTGTTTCTTCTGGGTTTCAAAATTGTAAGTGCCTTTCTGTGAAGCAAGAAGTAAAGGGGCTTTGTGTTTCACCCCCCGGCCACGGGGAAGGCAGAGGAGCGAGCTCTCTGCTGGAGACGGGAGAGGTGGGAGTCAGCGGGTGGAGAGTTAGGGCAGCTGCAGGGAGGCTCCTCCCTCCTCACTCTTGTCTGCGCCGCAAGGCAGGAGCCCACACCTGCGTGTTAGCAGTGACTGACGTTATCCTGAATCCTGCGCTCGTATTACCGCAAGTATTGCTGATGCTAATAATGTTACTAACAAGTAGTAGTGATTGGTGATTACTAATAGGCACGGTGCCTATTTTGAAGTAGAGAAATGAAGGTCCCTAGAAACATAGGTTTTCGTTTAAAGACCTCTATGAGGATTTCTCACCAAAAACCACCAGCGGGAGCTCAAGCCAGACATCAGTGAGCCGGAAGACCAGGAATGGCGCAATGATGCCACCAATGTCGCACATTGAGGAACAGACGTGGACACCAAGATTCCTAAAATGCAGGCAACTGATTTACTTTTTAATTTATCAAAGTGCAGTAGTTATTGAAACCACCTATATTAAAATAATGTAAGGGCATAGACAGGAACAGTGATAAAAGTCTGATTTCTACAGAAGTATAGACATAACTAAAACTTAACCGGCCACTGTTCCGTAACTTCCCTGTTGCTGTCACTGCTCACTGCTTGTCCCTTCACAGGGGCAAGATTTGTGACTTCCCCAACTGCTTCTACCATCTCTATGGTAGAAACATCTCTACGGCAAAACCTAAGGCTGGTTTTCAAGATGTCTTCCAGACTCTGCCTTTGGAGGGACCAGTGGCCATGTGTGGGAACTGATCCCACAAGGCCTGCGAGCCCCCACTCAGAGACTCCTGTTTACCAAGAGACTGTTTCTGCTTCCCAACCATATGAGTTCATCCCCAGCCAATCAGCAGACACCATTCCCTAGCCTTTCGGTCACCAAAACGCCTTTAAAAATCATAGCCCCCAAAGTCTAGAGGAGATGGAGCTGAGAAATTCATGCCGTCTCCTCGCCTAGCACCTTATATTAAGCTCCCTTCTCCACCGCACCTCGGGCTGGCAGTGTGTTGCCCTGATCCGGCTGGTGGGAGACGCACTCGGCTGGGCGGTAACATCATCTCCCACCTCACCTCCAAATAAACACTCCCCCAAATCATTAAAATGTCTGAGAACTGGAAAACAAAATGTTTACATTGTTTTCAATGCCTAAAAACAATACAGGTATATAATTCCATTCATTTCCTGTTGTTCTTGTTTACATAAGCTTTAAGATGTTTAATGGTGGGAGGAAGAGCAATGTTTTCTTCCTGTTTCCCTCACCCGGCTTTCCTGGGCTGCGCTACAGGCCTGTTGGCGCTGCCCGGCATTGCGCTCTGCTGCAGCCGTTGGTGAGCCCTGCCTCGTGACCCAGGGTCCTCTGTTCTCACCACAGCGTCTGTGTTTTACCCCGGCCTGTAAGTGTCAGAGGTGAGCTGCCGAGCCCGGCTGCTTCCTTTAAATCTGCTCACCTTTCTTACACTGTGTTTTGAAAAGGTGTCCTCTGCCTGCACCCGTGGCAGTTCCAGCCAATAAGCAAATGTCCCGTCCGCCCTCTTCATGCTAAGGAAAAGGCACTCACCTAATGAATGTGGGGAACAGTTCCGTGTTGACCAGGCAAACCATTTCAAAGGCCATTGTAATCCCCATTCTGCCCAAGCACGCAACAATAGTTTTTAGCCACTGTAGATCTGAAGGGAAAAGCACACCACTAGTACATGCGTGCTGCAGACGGTTCCCCTTCTCAGCCGTGCCGCAGGGTGAGGGCTGTGAGGACAAGCCCCCCATTCCAGAATGGGGCAAGAAAGCAAAATTGGTTCTTCTGTAGATCAATGTCAGCAAAGTCTCACCTGTGTTTGTTTGAACCCCAGACACAATTCTAATACTTGCTCTCTCTTGCTTTAAAGACTATTTTTTAGAGCAGTTTTAGGTTCATAGCGAAATTGAGAGGGAATACAGAGATTTCCCATATACTCTTTCCGCCCCGTGCATGCACAATCTCCCCTGTTATCAACACCCCACACCCGAGTGGTGCATTTGTTACGACTGATGAACCTGCACTGATACACCATAATCACCCTAAATCCACAGTTTGCATTAGGATTCACTCTTGGTGTTGTACATCGTATGGGTTTGGACAAACGTAATGCCCTGTATCCACTGTTACAGTATCATACAGAATAATTTCATTGCCCCCCAAATCCTCTGTGCTCTCTTAACTTTAGACCTCAATCGTTAATGACAATGGAATTATGCCAGTTTCCAAAGCTGGGCCAACTTTAGTCTACAGAACTCACTCTAAAGAAACAGCAAAATATGGACACATTTTTTAAAATTACTAATAACTGAAGGATTGAAACAAATCATGTTGCTAAAAGGATTTTGTTCTACAGGCTTTTGTTCCCCTTCATTGAGAAAGCATTTTTAAAAGGAAAGAAATGAACTGAATAATTGTTTATTGATGGCATTTACTTAAGTTTTCTCATTTATTCTGTAGGATGATGCAGGGAGGTCAAGGGAGTTGCTAAATAATATCTGGGAAGTACTAGAGTAAGATTTTGAACCTGGGTCTGCTCTACCCCAAAGCCCAGCTTTGCTCTAGGCTGGCTCCATGGCCTGTAGCATGGGTCTCCACAGCCTCTCTTATTATATCACAACAGGGAGCAACGGGGTACAATTGTTCCTAAAGGTAGGTGGGCCATATGGGTTTGCTCAGGAAGGTCCCAGATACTATTCTCTGTCTTTCAAATTGATCTGAATGATAAATTACATTGTCTTCCTATTGAAGGGCTGTGGACACCCCCTCTTCTCAGGGCCTTAGGGACAAGACCCCAGCTTGGCCTGAAACTTACCATCAGGGATAAAAGCTGAGGCTAGACAGGCTGCTCCTGCCACCATATTTGACGCAGCCCAAGGATAACGGCGACCAATGCGGTCGATGGTGAGGATGATGATGAAGGCAGCTGGGAATTCAACCAGGGCAGAGTAGAAGAAATCCAGGTAGATATTGTCCCCTGCGAGGCCCACGTGCATGATGAGGCCCTGGTAGAGAACAGAGCTCGTGAACCTGAGCAGAGAGGAGAGTTCAGGTCAAGTTGAGCGCCAAACACAAACCACGGAAAGGGAGAGACTTCTGGAAAAATACGAGTTGGTTGTAGGTCACCTTTCCCAGTGATCCCTCCATCCCACCACCTTTATAATATCTGATCCACTTCATTGGCTGGCTGGGACCCAAGGACCCTGGGAAGAAATTAGGATAGCATTTCCTGGCCAGATTGAAAGCAAAGAATGTCTTAATAGAGCGATTTGTTTAGTAAAACTAGATCAAGTTATTAGTGGTTGTGAATTACGTCTGTCTTTGTGGTCTTCTAATGCAGTGGGATCAAAAGGACAGACCACTTAATGCCAATTTTAGGAAATCAGAAGACCACATGGGCAGAGCTCCTCTCTTGATAATTTCTCTCTCAACGTGATGCAAACAGCATTTGGACAAAGTTTTTAGCTTTATTGAACAAAAACAGTCATTATATGTAACAGAAAATGTGAAGATAATCAACAAGAATCACAGTTTTTCAGAAAAGGAAAGAAGGATAATGAGGCCAAATCTCAAAGCTGCCTTTTCCGTGCAGCTGTGAAGGTTGCTCGGTTAACTCCGGGGGGAGCTCCGCTTTCATCAGCGATTATACATCTTCGTTTGGCTGGTCGAGACCCAGTGCTGCTGAAAGTGAGAAGGCGTGCCTCAAAGCTCTGAGAACACCTGAGGCCAGCACAGTAGAGATCACGTCACTGGGTTGTGGAGCCAGCGGATTATTCTTGTTCACTAATTTATTTTTTTTCCTCAGGTAGAAAAGAAAAAGGAAAGAAAAGTCCCTTTCCTTGCCAGCCCTGTACTGCCGTAGAAATCTACACTCATCATCAGTTAATCTCTACCGATAGCTCTCGATTTTGGCTATATGTTAGAATCG
Organism: Indri indri; assembly: GCA_004363605.1. NCBI lineage: Eukaryota > Metazoa > Chordata > Mammalia > Primates > Indriidae > Indri > Indri indri. The sequence continues at coordinate 7,601 of RJWJ010006047.1, forward strand.
CCTGGAAAATTTGAACCACGTTGGTCCCTGGGCCCTGCCCTACACCAATTAAACCAATATTTCTGGAGACGGGGGTTTGGCCTTGGTATTTTATAATCTCCAGGTGATTCTAATGTGAGACCAAGGTTGAGAACACCCTGATCTATGCTCAGGGACTATAAGTGGATTTCAACATTTGCTGAAAAACCTGCTATGCATGAGCCACACACTACTGCCCGCTGTCGGTGCTAAACCTGGGATTAGGTATTGTGTTGAAGGCGCCCTTGTTCCCTCCTTAATGTGGCTGATTGCGATTAAAAGACTTTGGAGGGATTTTAAAGGGAAGAATATTCCTTACCAGTTGTACATCAAGATCAAAGTACGTTTCCTTATCTGAGGGGTTCTGACCAAGTCAAGAAAGGAAGGGTTCAACTTCTCGTCCACTTCCTCATCAGGTCTCAGGCTCTAAGAAAAGACATTGTAGGAACAGCTTTGTCTATTTGATGGTGGTGTCCCTGGGTCATACAGGGAACAACAATAATTTCTACACATATGGAGTGCTTACCACATTGCCCAGGACTACACTAAGCAGTTTGCACACTTGGTCTCATTTAATCTTTAAAAACTCCTAGATGTTAGGTTCTATTTCTTTCACCCCATTTTACAGAAGAGGAAGCTGGGATGCAGAGAAGTTAGGCAATTCCTAGTGCCTGTCTGAAATGATATTATTTGTAGAGCACAGTGGGCTATAATCGATGCCCAGCCTCATGGCCCGGCCGTGTGGGCTGAGGGTGAAGCAATGCGTCTGCCACCTGGACCAGTTTGTGGCCCACCAGGCAGGAGGCTGTGCCCTGGGACCCTGGCATTCATACCGGCACCAGCATCACCTGGAGCGCGTTAGAAATAGGCGGGAAACAGACCTATCTGAATCTGCATTTTCATAAGGTTTTTGGTGATTCCTGTGCACAGAGGGAGAACCCTTGAGAACATTTGAGAACGCTGCTCTAGAAGAATATGGTCAGTAGGTGGTGGAGTGGAGATTTACTGCCGACACCGGGATGTCACCTCTTGGGAGATGATGACTCTCGTGTGATTTACCCACTGGCCCTTCGCTGAAGGAATCTAACACCTGAGAATCACATTTCAACCACCCAGGAACCAGGGAGAACGTGAAGGAAAAAGGCCTCTGAGTCCAAAAATCCTCATTCTAAATGTCATGTAAATCTCAAGTTCTTACATATAACCTATCATATTCATAGATCCTCATTTAGAAATGATATATTCTGACATAATTTTCTAATAAGCTTGATGTTTTCTTTTCCAGCCCCTATTAGATGACAAGGTTTGAGGTCAAAGTGGTGAGACCTACTAAAGGCAAACACTAAGCACATAATGAACACCTCAGTAACTTGATTCTACTTAAGACGGCAGCAGATTGCTTAAAATGTTTTGGAGCAATTTCTATCCAAAGGTTTAAAATTCTAAGCAAGTACTTGTGTTTAAAGAACTGTTCTCTCTTCCTGTTCTCCATGATGGCAGGTCAAGGTGAAAAGGGGAAGCCCGTGCGGGAACTTTGCATCCGCAAGCTCTGCCTCAACATCTGCGGGGGGGCGAGGGGACAGACTGGCCCCGGCAGCCGAGGTGCAGGGGCAGCTCGCGGGCCAGACCCCTGGGTCCTCCATGGCTAGATACACTGTCAGGTCCTTTGGCAGCAGCAGAAATGAGAAGATTGCCATCCCCCGCACAGCCAGAAGGGCCAAGGCAGAAGAATTCCTGGAGAAAGGTCTAAAGGTGTGGGAGTACGAGTTGAGAAAAAATAACTTGTCAGATAGTGGACACTTTGGTTTTGGGATCCAGGAACATATCAATCTGGGTGTCAAATATGATGCAAGCACTAGTATGCACAGCTTGGCCTTCTGCGTGGTGCTGGGCAGGCCGGAGGTCGGCGCTGCGGACAAGAAGTGCAGGACAGGCTGCACTGGGCCAAACAGAGAACCAGCCAAGCGGAGGCCCCGCACTGGTTCCAGCAGAATTATGATAGGATCATCCTTCCTGGCAAATAAATTATTTTTTCTATCCAAAAGGCCAACAGAAAAGTTTTCAGTGAAAAAAAAGAACTGTCATACCGATCTAAGAATCTGACTTGAGGATGCCAGACACACAGGTAAGCGTGGCATGAGTGGCAGGCAGAGGTGTGAGTTGCACAAGATAGAAACTCCTTGTTTGACCTTTAAATGATTTCAGGTTCCCTTTTAGTTTGATGTTTTGTATCTGTTTAAAGTATTCTCCTAGGGACCCCCAAATCTTAGTACATAAAATACTCTGTTGCATTTCATTACAAGCTAGGCCCAAATGCAAGGTGGCGGGCTGGTCCTGTGCTCCCCCGAGAACGCCAGTGTCTTCCCAGAGCCTCCCTGATTTGATACTTAAGGCTGTGGCTCACCTGAAGAGAGACAGGCAGAGATTTTCCATTTTTCTTTGCGATGTGTTTAATGATCTTCATGGCTTTAGCATTTTTGTTCTGAGAGATCAGCCATCTTGGAGACTCAGGTATGCACCTAGGGTACAAGGTCAGTGGAGAAGAAAGTCTTACTGACCTCCCCCCAGCCCCGATTTTCCTAATCAGATTTCTCTGAGGTTCTTACACAGTGAGGTCCAGTTGGATCTACAAAGAAACTAACGATCGCGCAGTGGATATGTGGCTCTTTCCTCCCTCAAATGTGACTTACGGTCAGCCTTGTCCAGGAAGCCTTCCGGCTCCCTCCTCTGAGATTTCCAAGTGGAACCCCAGGAAGTGAGCTGCCAAGCAGGGTGCTGCTGGATATCCGACTCTGCGTTCCACGTGGGAGAGGCAGGTCAGCCCAAGTGGGCCCAGGCTTTGCGAAAGCCCAAGAACTGACAGAGGGTCAAGGAGTGGAGGTGGGAGTGTGCAGACCACCACGGGGAGCTCACACATGGAGTTTGTCACCACGCTGTGTCATTGCTGCCTCATTAGAATTTTGCTTATAATTTTTCCTCTTCATACCCACAACTTTCATCTTAATTCAGGCCTTTGTCCTCTCTTGCGAGGGTAATTGCAATAGTCTCTTCTCTGGTCTCCCTGCCTCCATTATTCCCCCGTGACACCTGTCTTCTACTCTGCATCTGGAGCAATCTTTCAAAAATGTAAAGCCCATGATAGAGCTTGCAGAATTGTAAGTAAATTCAATTTGATTCTATTCAGTGAAAGTGGCAAGAGGAAGTGCTTCAGAGGTGGTCAGAACTTGGATAAAAGGTGGCCTTTCTGTCATGCTAAAGCACTAGGTCTTCATTCTGCAGGGAAAAAACCGTGGAAGGACTTTTAATCAGGGCAGTGACATGGTGGAACTGGATGTCTAACATGTGGCAGGAAGCATGGATTAGAGGACAATAAACCAAATGTCAAGGAGACCAGTTGGGAATCTACCACAGTAACCCAAGCAAGAAATAATAATTATTTCCTAATGGGAAAAGGAGAAGAGGGGTGAATTCCGAGGTATAGAGGAGGCAGAAATGGGTAGAAGGAGATGATGGAGGGGAGATACAGGTCACTGTCAGAGTGTTATGGACTGAATGTTGTGTCCCCCCAAAACTCATACACTGATGTCTCAACCCCAGTGTGTAATTTGGAGGTGGGGCCTTTGGAAGGTAATTAGATGAGGCCTGGAGTGTGGGTCCCCAGGTTGTGATTGGTGTCCTTATAAGAAGAGGAAGAGAGGCCAGAGGATTCTCTCTGTCCTGCCACCATGTGAGGACATAGCAACAAGTCTAGCTGTGCTCAGGCCAGGAAGCCCTCCCCAGGAATGGACTCTGCCATCCCCTGGATCTTGGACTTTCCAACCTCCAGAACTGTGAGAAATGTTTGCTTCTATGTACATACCTATAGCAGCCTGAGCTAAGACACAGAATTTTACTGGCTTTTGGACAAGGAAACAAGCTTTTTGGGGAGGGTTGTGACATTTAAGTCTTAGGCAAGACAACCATGTGAAGAACAAGTGGATATATCCAGGAGGAAGTAAATAAATGAGGTTACTGCATGGGAGAGATATTTGGTCTGATAATCCAGCATCCCCCTTGCTTTATTTCAAGTAAGTTAGGGGTTTCTAATAGTTTCTGCTATTTCTCATGTGTTTCCCTTGGGCAGGGAAACTTACTTTCCTCAGTAACTCTGATTGATTGATATGGTCTATCTGGAGTGCCATGTTGGCCTTATATGAGATGGAGACTGCTGTGATTGATTGGGGATGTCTGCCTCAGGCACAGGTATCGGGAAGTGGTGACACAAATGCCATGTTTTGCCTTCTTCATCCTGAAGTTTCCTCTGAGGAGGGATAGAACAGCAATGATGATATTGTCAATCTCTTCAAAGGCTCTACAGTCCAAAGTGTACCACAGCTGCTAGATGCTAATTTAAACATCAAATAAGTAATGCAGAAATGTAAGATCTAAGTCACAAAAACTTTAAGCCCAAAGAAAAAGACATTTGATTTCTGGGGTGGGGGTGTGGGGGAGAGACAGGCTGAAGCTTGCGATTTTTATCCTTGAAACATGGAACTGGGCTCCCTGTGAAATAAGCCTGGAAAGTGAAAGAAACCTTGGAATCAGAAGGACAGTATGCACTGAGGTGGCCTTTTTAGCAACATAAAATATTTCAGTTTATCTCCTTTTTGTTCCAAATGGACTTACCAGTAATAGAGCAAGAAGCAGAAGTTGGGCAGAGTAACTGCGAACTGTAACCATCTCCAGTGAGGAAGTGCATACGCCACCCCAGCCAGCACCAGGAGCCCAATGGTGAAGGCAACTTGGTAAAAAATCCCCACTGTTCTCCGATAGCGCGGCCCCACAAATTCTGTAACTGCAGAGAGAATCCACGTGGTCAATGCAATTCAGCACAGCAGTGAGTTGGCTATCAGGAAACAAGAATGGCAACTTCAAAAACATAGTCCACATTCTAGAATTTTCTATACAGCTCTCTGAATATTTTTAAATGTTCTTTAGTTCTTACTTTGTTATAACAATTGCTGTTGTATTAACTGATATAAAATTTTATAACCCCAAATTAGATAGGATGAAAGGCCTGCCCACATGAGCAAAAACATTTGATTTATAGAATAATTTCAAGGACAAATGCAATTGTGTTTGTATATGCAAAATTTTGATCTAGAGTAATAAGGCAGTGATAACTCAAGACCTGAATTAAGTGAATCAAACATTGAATTTAGATTGCAGATAATTTTTATGTAAATGAACACCTGTATATTCTCTTACATGAGTTAAATATTCCTTTGCAATCCTATTTGTGTAAGTGCCTTGGAAACTTAGCAGAGGGTTGCAATCAGATAGTACTGGCTTGCAAGGACTGGTTTTTAAATTTTCAGGAATTTTGCAAGCTGGTTGTTCAACCCATTGGTATCTTGAAATCAGCCCTGGTGGGAGTATTTACACCTTGGAAACTGGAAAACTCTATAAATCAGGGCTTTTTATTCTCTAAGAGCCAATTTGGCAGCATACCACTGCACAGGGTACAATAATCAGCTTTGTCTCATCTGGGACTACATCACGACAGACACGAGGTCCATGTACATGGAATTAGGGGATAGCTGTGTTTATATGGCAGACATACTAGAATTGAAATTCAAGATATTCCACAAGCCACACTTTTTGCTTTAAATGTTTGGCAAACATGTTAAAGACTTCAATTATTTATAAACCAAATGGAATGCACCCTAAAAATCTTTCTATAAATTACTGTGAATTATCTGAAAGTATTTTAAAACAGTTAAACAAAGGTAAGTGCTCCATAAATAGAAATGTCTGCCTTTCAGAGGTGTTGGGGTCAGGGGTGAAGTTCGGGTGGGAGGGCAGGCAGAGGCGGAGCAGTGAGGTTTACGTCGTGGACATCCGGAGGGATGCAGGAGAAATTAATGGGAGGAGGCCGAGATGAACTTTTGTTAAAATTCACATTTACACAGTTAAATTCTGTATAATTCTACATACTGTGTTTCCTACAAACCAAATTACTGCTTGTATACTGCTCACATTAATCCCTTCTTTGACCAAACGTTTATTAAGTTTGGCAGGACTAGTTAGCGCCTCTTCCTTTCACGGAATTCCCCAAATAACTTTCCCAGTTAAAATTGCAAGCACACATATTCTAGTTTTCTCATGTGTAATGAGAGCTTTATTATTATTATTTTAATTTCAAAATATCCATTTCCCTTTGTATAGATTCTGGTTGAATGTAGCTGAAGGGAAAGTAATGATGAGGCTAATTCCCAAGATCTAATTATGGTGGTGATTTTTCTTAACATTGCTATAAAGATGCTATGCTGTTAAAATTCAAATATTCTCTTATACTCCATGGAGCTTACCCATAACTTTGGCTACTAATGAACAGGGTGTAAATTATATTCGTGGTCCCACAAATGGCTGGCTGAGTAATCTAGGTTGATCACAGTACTTGTATTCCCAGTTTCCTTGTATGTACATTGAGGATAATTGTGGTTTACTAGAATAGATTTATTCAAAATATTAAAGTTCTCTGTAAATCTATTATTATTTCCCATCATTGAATCTTCTTTGTGAATAGGCCTGGTAGGCTAGATTTTCTGTTGATATAATAGAAAAACAAAAATTCCAAAAGAGTTCTGTATAATATGCTTCTCCTTGTTTCTGCTTTCATTGTTCTCTTTATAGGAGGAAGGCAGAATGAGTTGATTGAAATGATTTTAGAAATTCTTTTGATATGGGAAAACAAACCCTGTCAACATTGTCTTGAAGTTGGGTCTGTTTTCCCACAGAGCTGCCCCCCACTGGACCGTGTTTTGGCAGCAATGCTCCTTCGTTCCCACAGCTGCAATCACACACACACTCTTACTCAGGATGTAGCCTATTAACCAGCCTGCTTTGCTGACCAGTCCTTGGATCAAGCGGAAAATTAACATCCATGTATAGGTTGGGGAAATGGCCATGAGAACTCCAGACGTAGCATTTACGAGGACTGTAATTAAGAGGCAGAGCTTACGGCCAAACCTGCAGGGAGAAAAACAAAGAGGGAATCAAATTAAATTTCACTCATGAAGGTTGGAGAAAATTCCTGGAAGATAAGGAAATCTAAACAAAATCAGAGGTTAACTCTAAATCATGGAAACAAGGAGGTGCAAACTGACAGCCACAAAGAGAATCCAGCCTTCAGTTCCTTTAGGACTTTTCATCAACCTGCGGCGTATGAAGTTTAAGCACAATGAGTCTCATTCACCAGGGTTAAAGTGTTTCGGTCCCACACACCCACACCGTGGCAGGTATTCAGGGAGGGGGGAATTCTTCCAGGCCACCCCGTGCTGAATGCCCTCCGGGCCTATCTAGGTATTACACCATCATTAGAGCTGGAGCCTTTGCACTAACAGTCTCAACCAACTGCCCACCCAAGAGAGTTTTTGTTTTGGGAAAAACAAAATTCAATGTTCACTGTACACCCTCATCCCTTTTCAACACGGTCTTTGCGTGTCTGCATGGAAATTGTCTTTGGTGCCACACACATTACCATCCCATGGGGCCTTGGTTTGGAGCACCCTGGGGACAGCTTTGATTTGATGGAATCAGGTTGCATTAGTTTAGGGACTCAGAGAGTTGTTCCAATACACAGAATAGAGGAAAGAGTTGGCAACCTGGTTTAATCGTGGCCTTAAACTTCACTGGGGGACATCCTCCAAATAAGGACACAATGCTATTTTAAAAAAATAAGGCATGGCTGGAAGAAGTTTGGGAGGTCTAGGGATAGTGGTTTGAGACTCCCCTCTACTCAACAGAGATACTCAAGTGATTAAATGAAAAACAAACTGCTGGAATAGGAGAGGAGAGACAGGCTCCCAGGACTGCCAGCTTCCTATATCCTTCAGCTACTTTCTACTCGGGACGTGGTCCAGGACTGTCAGCAGGGGACTGGAGGGACGAACCAGCATCACTTGGGAGCTAGTTAGACATGTAGAATCTTGGGCCCACCCCAGACCTGCTGGATCAGAATCTGCTTTTTAACAAGCTCCCCCAGTGGTTTATGTGTACCTGAACATCCGGGAAGCAGCACTTTAATTTCACTGAGCCTCAGTTTCTTCACATGTAAATTGGATTATAAAATCTGGATAATAAAATCTACTTTAAAAGGCTGTCGTGATCCTCAAAGAAATATAACAAATGAAGATGCACAATGAAGCAAACAGCCCACAGTAATCAGTGGAGAACTTGTTTTGGAAGATCCTGTCTGGTTGGGTAAGTTTGGCTGCAACCCACTGGGACCTCGGTTCTGCTTTGATCTGGTTCCATCCTGGCATATAGACAGTGGGTGCTAGCTCTGGAGAGCTGATTACTAGACTTTCAGAAAATTGGCAAGCTGGTTGTCAAATACCACCATTGTAGAAAATTAAATTATATACACTTACAATTAAATAAATTATATTAAAAACAAGTATAATAAATATACAAAACTTATTGCTTCCTAATGATTTTGCTGTATTTGGCCACCCCATGCATGTGAGGTTATTTACATCTGCTGTATCTGAGTAGTGGAAATGTTTCTAGCCAACACTGTGTCCGGTGACCTCACTTTGATAGCTCGAAATGGACCAGGGTGGGTGTGTTTACACCTTGCAAATCAGCAAACAGCACAAACTGGGGCTTTTCTCCGCAGAGAGCCAGTTGTTAAACATTCACAAGTATGTACTAAATAGAGCACTTATGATTACTAACCATTAGAGCAAAACACCTGGAATTGGTGAGGGATTACGTTTTTGTGCCACGTGATATTCAAAAATCACTCTTCAGGAGGTTATGGATGATGAAATAAATTAGGCATCTTATAAAAGATTCATTCGCAAATTGTCTAACGTATGCTCTTCTTTCCCACCCTCCCTCCTTTTCTTCCTTCTTTCCTTCCTTTTCCAAAGCTGACCCTCAAAAAGTTGACTTGGGGTAAAACTCAGTGTTCTTTTTTCCCTCTCTCTCTCTCACCCAGGCTGGAGTGCAGTGATGCAATCATAGCTCACTGCAGCCTCGAACTCCTGGGCTCAAGCCATCCTCCTGCCTCAGCCTCCTGAGTTGCTGGAACTATAGGCGTGCACTATTGCGCCCGGCTTTCCAGTATTCTTGTTTACAACTTTTTCATAATGTCTTCTGGTTTTCTTTTAAAAGACACCCTAGGCCGGGCGCGGTGGCTCACGCCTGTAATCCTAGCACTCTGGGAGGCCGAGGCGGGCAGATTGTTTGAGCTCAGGAGTTCCAAACCAGCCTGAGCAAGAGCGAGACCCTGTCTCTACTAAAAATAGAAAGAAATTAATCGGACAACTAAAAATACATAGAAAAAATTAGCTGGGCATGGTGGCCCATGCCTGCAGTCCCAGCTACTCAAGAGGCTGAGGCAGGAGGATCGCTTGAGCCCAGGAGTTTGAGGTTGCTGTGAGCTAGGCTGACGCCACGGCACTCTAGCCCAGGCAACACAGTGAGACTCTGTCTCAGAAAAAAAAAAAAAAAAAAAAAAGACACCCTAATCAGCTATTAGGGCATATTTTAAAAATTCTTCTTGGAAGACAATGTTTTATTTAACGTTAGTTTAGTCTGTGGATAAAATATGGGTGTCCGTGAGATTCTTGTCCCATTATATAAAATCTGAAAATTGTAGGCATGAATTATGCAAAAAAATTATTATTTTTTGAATGTTATGGTGGTTGCCGTGTTCCTTTAGGCCACCCTGCACGCTCCTGCCTGCAGGCCCAGACAGAACAGAAGAGGGGGCAACAGCCAGCCGAACTTCAGACAGTTTAAGGAAAAGAGGCAAGCAGACAGCGTTTGAGGGGACAGTAATGAGTCATCGACCCTGCAGAGGAGATGTGGACAACGGGAACAGACGATGAGGTGGTCTGAGAAGGTGGGTAACTGCGGATTGTAGCCCAGGAATGCACTGTCGGAGGAGATCATAACCGGCCTCCTAGCCGTTGAGTGGGATGAAAATAATGACCTAATTTCCTTACCCCACTGTGCCAAGCTCAGTCACCTACATGCTCACATCCTTCCCCGCGGGCTGAGGGCGAGGGTCTCCACCTTACGGTGCAGGAGGCCGTGGCGGGGAGAGAGGAGCGGCGCGGCCGGACGGCCCCCAGCGAGGTCGGACTCTGGACCCCCCTTGTTAGCGCGTCTCCCTTCACTTAATGGGCCATCTCCAAACAACCTTCCTCAGTGCTGCGGCAGCAAAAATAAAAACAAACGACCTTCCTCTTCACCTCGCAAGCCTCGCACAGACAGCCCCCGGGGAGCCTTGCCGGGGAGGCTGCGCAGACGGCGGCAAACGTGGGCGATGCCGGTTCCATCTCTCCCCCTCCTGCTGCCGGGAGGCCCCGACCCCTGTGAAAGGCAGGTGTCCTCAAGGGGGAGGACATTAAGTCGTCATTATTAATCTTCACCACATTTGCAAGTTTTAATCCAGCCTGACAACATAATCAGAGAATAACATTTAACATTATACTCACAGGTTTGGGTTGTTCCACAGACGTAGCTGGGGTGCGTGTGGGAGGGCAACACGCATGAAGTGTCTTTAGCATTTATTTCAGAGTTACAGATTCGTGCGTTATACATATACGCTATATGTAATTTATACAGTTACATGCCACTATCTCGCTAGATCACTGATGATTAAGGAGAATAATACTGTCCAAAATGCTGAACGCCCTGCCTGGCGCACAGAAAACACTCAATAAACAGTCAGTCTCACGAAAGGAGTGTGGGGTTCCAAAATGCTGGATAAACAAGAGATAAGAAGAGCCTGGTCAGTGTGAGCACGGAAGACCAGCCGCTGAAGACACGGAGTGCCCTGAGGGCCTTTTGTCCTCTCTCTCCAGAGACACTGAGGTTGTGGAGGAGGAGAGTGACCTCCTTGGGTGCAGACAAATCCTGGTTTCCTTCCATAGATCACATCCTAGGTTCCACACACAGTCACATCTGGCCCCAGGGACCCAATTCAGGAATCCTGCAATCCCACAGGCATGGGGACATTCTGCACTGGGTCTGGTGCTGGTGGCTCCAGTATCTGAGACACAGCAGATGGCGGGTGGCACAGAGCCCAGAGGCCCTGAAGGTCCATGACCAGGTGGATGGTGATGAGGTCAAAAAATGAACTGGGAATTACCAAAGGGATTAGGTCACCTACTCCTCTGCCGTCTGACCCTAAGCTGCTGGGTAGCCCACACGGAGAAATCGCTGCCTAATATTGAAACATCTTTCTATGGCCTTGGCGAATCTGCAAATAAAGACATGGTTCATGATGATCAAAGTAGCAGAAGAAACCTAAGACTGTAAAAGCAATGGACGTTAAAGCCAGGGGATTGTGGTGTATGTGTTTTGGGAAAGGATTTGTGTTCAAGAAGGGGCAGGTGTATCCACGTGTTTTCCAAACCTGTGAGGTTGTTTAAATTCCGCCACAGGTGCTTCACCTACCTGTCTGCGATGTAGCCAATACCCACAGAGCCAATAAAAAATCCTGCGTTCACTGATGACTGAAACAGGTCCAACATCCAGGAACTGGCACACACCAGGTTAAACTGCCGATGTGTGAGATGTGTTCCGAGAGAGGAGAGAAAGAAAACAAAATCCCATTAGGATCCTGTTGGACACAACTCAACCCAGGAAAGTCGTTCACATTTCCTTGAATTGAACTGCGTGGCTGAATGGCAACAAACCAACTGCTTTTTGACTATGTTAATTTTCTTTATGCGACCAAAAGATTTGCCCTTCCCTCTGGGGGTTTGTCATTAGGCTGGCTAAATCAGCTGAAATTGGGTAATTATTCCACTTACAGACAAGTTCATTTTTTTCCCTTCTAACTTGAATACACAGAGGCAGATAGGTGTGTCGACATGATTCGGAAGCAGCCGTGCGGAGGTCGAGCTGCGTAGCGTCTCTTTGCTGTGCCCTTAACAGCAAGGGCATTAAGGCGCCCCGCTAACGGCTCTCCTTCGCTCTCCTCTGGACTAAGAGGGGGTGGTCAGGGGACCCAGGAGATGCGATGCGACTGCCAGGGCTAACTCTGCTAAGTCCCTCCTGGTGTGGCCTGGGGCAGAACTCCCTCACCTCTGCAGGAAGGGATGAGATGAGCCATGCCAAGAGCCTCTTAAAGTACGTGGTGTAAAGTCCACGAGCTTCCACATTTCCCGAACTACTTGTCCACTTCAGGTCCTCCAAAATAGGCTTCTTTAAACGTCTGTTCATGCAAAACCCCTAAGCAGTCTTGCTGAACGAAGCTGGGCACCTGGCTTCCTCAGTATTCTCAAAATGACCTCATTCCCCCATTTTGCTTTGCTTTCAGTAAAAGCAAGTCTCCATTTTTAAATTTCTATCTATGGAAATGAGACTTCACAATTAGCTCTTAATGTGTCTATGGTTTTTGACAAAGTAGCAGTGCCGTAGCATGATCTCTAGGCTCAGGGTTTTTCATGGACCTTTGAGCGAGTTAGAGAAAAAGACAGCCACTGAGGGAGAAGTGTCTGAGGCACAGCTCGGGAAGTCCCCCGCTCTCAGGGGTCCATCTGTGTGGTGGAAGAGCACAGGGAGAGGTAGGGCTTCCGGAAAAGGAGGAGGCTCCATAATATCCCCTTTCCTGGCATCATTTCCTGGAGTTCCGATGTGCTTTTGCTCATTTCTTACTGCTGAGACATGCATAAGCTAGCGTCATTGCTGTCAGAATTTGAGGAAACTAATTTTTAGTTTGAACTAATCCACTCAATGTCCACACACATTAGAAGCTGCCGGCTTTCATTCGGAAACTAGGGTTTTATAAGCGACATGGAGTCCAAAGAGCATGTCCAGACACAGCTATAAGAGCCGGGTCTTTCCTGGTTTTTCCCCTAAGAGAAGCTCAATTATTTGCTCTGCATGGGAGGCCTGAGCTCACTCACCTCGGTGACGATGGAGGAGCCGGGCGTGTCGTACACCCAGCCGTGCTCGCAGGGGCCCAGCGGCAGGTGGCTCCTGTTGGCGGCCAGGCCGGCCAGGGGGTCCACGCAGCCCACAGCGCTCTGGTTCCAGTCCACCTCGTAGCGCCTGCACTGGCGCGGGAAGGCCTCGCCCGCGGCCCCCGGGCCCGGCACCGTGTAGTTCAACTCCTCTGCCCGGCTCCAGCCGCAGCGCCGGCTCAGCTCGGCCACCCCGGGGCTGTGGCAGTGGTGGTCGGGGGTGAAGCCCAGGAAGACGATGCCCACGTAGATGGGCGTGAAGGCAGCCGAGAGCAGAGTCAGGAGGAAAAACATTTGTTTCTGGAAAAAGTGGAATCCCCCTATGTGCTCCAGAATGTCATCCACGGTGGGCATGGTTCCTGAGGCCAGCAGTCCTGCTGCTGTCCTGAGATGTCCAAGTACTGCTGAGAGCGGCTGCAGCCAGCTCAGCACAGATCCTGGCCAAAAGTCGAGGGGTGAGAGTTGGCCTGAGAAGGAGACCTTGCTCAGACTTCAAAGTGTGCAGGTCTCCAGCCGTGCGTGTCCTGCTGCGCTCCCAAAGTGCCCTGAGCAGGCTCCCAGGGCACGGATGGCACTAGTGCTTCAGGAGCTTGTGGCTACCTCACACCGGCACCACAAACGGCCCTTTCTGTGTGTCCCAGGGGAGGAATCTGAGTGCTTTCCCATATCACAGCCCGTTAATCTTCCTCTGGCACCCTAAGTGGCCAGGAACCTAATATATTCCTATCTCCCCTGCACCACGGTCCTTTCTTCAGGGTACGTGCAGAAAGCACACGTGTTTGGCTGCCCAGGGGGTGTGTGAGTCAAGGTCTCGGGTCAGCGCCCTTGTCCACACTCAGACTGGTCTGCAAGCCCTTCCACTGGGCTCATTCTCCAAACAATGAGTGTGCTCAGGACACATGCTGTGACTGCTTGTTTTGATTTTTTCCAGATTTTATAATTCTGCTTTTTAAAAGTGTTTTTGCTCCAATCTGGCATTCTTGCCTTTTAACCCTGAAGTTTCCATGAGGAAAGTATAAAGTGCTCACCTCATACATGGACAGGTCAAGTGTAAATGCAAGTGGGGTGTGTTCATGCCACTGTCTTTTTGTTCTAGATTTTTCTGTCTGTGCTCTGTTGGGGCTCAGAAAATGACACCCCAAAGTGAAGGCATCAGAAGAAAAGTCTGACCTTCTCCAGCCCTCCTGTCTCTAGACCCTTATTCTCCCCGATGGCTAGCCATGGAAATAGAATCCCTTCTCTCCAAGGCAGGTCGTAGAAACCAGAACCCCTTTTTCCCAAAGCCAGCCATAAAGCCTAAACATATCCCTCTAACCTTCCCCCTGCCTTTCTGTGTAGCAGCTGGCCATAAAGAAATGAACACCCTCGTTCCAGAGGGTCCTGCCCCGTAGCTGGGAGGAAGGAATGCGCACAGGGAGGCCAGGAAGAATCTGCACAGACAGGCCTTGCTGGGTTCTCCCTCTGCCTGTCGGCGTTAGTTCATACCCTCGTCCAATCTCAGTGCTATACGCTGTCCATTCTTCATCGAACCTAACCATAAAAATGAACGGCTTTCCCTGCATTGCTGGGTCTTCGTGCCGAAGGCCCGTGTATCACATACAACTATGATCAAGTAAATTCGTTGTGCCTTTCTCTTGGTAACCTGTCTTTTGTTATAGGGTTGTCAGTCGTGACCCTTATGATGGGGAGGAAAGGGCTCACCCCCTTTCTGCCCCATGGGTCAGGGGTGTCTCTTTGGGAAGGTGTTGATGTGTCCAAATGCAGGGGCAACAAGCCGTCTGTCTTTCCTGGTGGACCAGAGGATCCTTAATGCATGGCGACTGCCACGTGGAGAAGGTACCTGCTGGCGCATCTGCATAGCACACCACCAGAAATTTAATCCAGTTTTCTCTCTTCTTTTTTTTGTGTAAAATAGTCAGTGGGTATAATAGCATGGTCTAAAAGTAGTGACGCCTAGGAGTCTTCCTCCTCACTGCAGTTGCAAGCTTTTTGTTTTGTTAAAAAAGCAAAAAGCAGGGCTCCATCGAGGCCATCTGCTGACTGACCTCCCCTGCATGCGTCGGGCAGCAGAGGCCACTGCCAGCGCTGTCTGCTGTGAGCTGAGTGAGTGGGCTCAGAGCAGCGCGGGAACTTCTTGGTCACAACCAGCGTCGTGAGTGAGCAGGCAGGAGTGGAGGCTGGTCTGCCATGCGGTCCCTGCATTCCCCACCCCCAGCCTCCACCTCCACGGTGACCACAGGGCCATGGAGCCGCTAGTTAAAAAGTGACCAAGGTCGTCAGACCTCACTGCACCCTGGGGGCCCACGGATGGTCCTGACTGCCTCTTACCAGGAAAGGTGCAGACACTTGCACTTCAATCTGACTGATGGACACGGTTCACGGTTCACTTCAAGACACCAGACTTCACACCGTGAGGGAGGGAGCGCCAGGCGAGGGCCACTTCGCTGGCTGAGGGGAAGTGATGCTGAAATGCGTCAGGGATTACTTAGAGTGAATGATCTGATAAGGAGATGTCAGGACGCAGACTGCTTGCAGCAATTCGTTTGCACAGTCCTTCGACACTGTTCCATAGCAGCACACCTGCCATAAAACCAATCCTGGTAGGTGACAGACTCCAGACTGCAGCAAAGCCGCTCGGGGAAACCGCAGAGGGAAGGAGCACAGGGGCGGAGCTAACTCAACACTTATGATTTGAGTGCAGGTCTCTTGTGAGATGTCCCTTCCTTTATGGGAGTGTGCCCAGAAGGTAATCTGATCCAATGCCAAATGATCATTTAATCCATATAATCTGATAATTCATTGTCATTAATGTTGGAAATTTCTCAATCTTTTATCAGGTTCCTTTACAATGTAAATAAACACTGTCCCCAGGTTGCGGTCCTCTGCGCAGCACTGAGGAAGGCCAGCTGTGCTCACACTTTCTCAGTCCCCCACATAAGAGGACAGGGGCAGTGGAGGTGGGAAGTTAGATGGATACTCTCCTACGGCAAGCCGGGCACCAGGTGTTTGGAGGATGCCAGGGCAGAACAAGGGCGATCCATCAGCAATCGGAGAGGAGACTTCTGGGTCATTTGTTAAGCAGAATGCTTTTTAGTAGTTGATATCTGATCTATTGGGGTCAGTGCAATTTGCTAAGCTGAAGTCTACCCGAGACAAGAATGATTGACACCAGTGTCTCACAGGGATGGGTGCCATACGTTCTCTACTTTCTCTCCTTTTCTCCCTTTTTTTCTTCCTCTCTGCCCGGCTCCCATCCCACACATGCCTTTGTTTTCTTCTTCAACTCCCTGCTGCCCATCTGCGTCACCACCAGGTGGGTTGGGCGTAGGGCTCCGTGACCAAGCAGAGCCACAGGTGATCTGCCTGATCCAGAATTGTGGCCCATGGACCCTCCTGGAGGGAAGGCACCTCACAGGACATCAGAGCAGCACGTCTGATGCTTCAGCTCCTCAACGTCTGTCCCAGGTAGCTACGTGTAAATTCTTCCTGCTTGGTGTCAGCTCACGCTGTCATTGGACATTACTGATTGCTGGCAAGATTTTCCTCATCATGCACCAGGTTTAATTTTAAATAGCTCTGGGGAATCATTTTTTTTGAAAAGACCCAGACAGCTAAGTACTAAGTTTCCTTCCTCCTAGATAATATTTGTCTTTAAAGACTATTATTACTTTATGTAAAATTAAGTACAAAGTATTTAGTTTGGCCTTTGGCTTCCAAGGGGGTGATGGGGTTCGGGACGTGCCACTCCAAAATGCCGCGCCGTGGCGTTCGAGGAAACAGCAGAAGGAGGAAGGTCTCTCTCGCCGTCCCCTGCCCATCTCTCCTGAATCAGGTCATAATACCCTCCTTTGAGAGGTGCCTGTCCTAGACCTGAAGACACAGGGACACAGAGAAGAATCTAAAGAAAGACACGTGACTGAGTTCCCCAGTTCGTTCCTGTGGGGGCCCTCGTCCCACCGAACTTCCCTGCAGCTGTCCGCGCTTCATCAAAGCCAAGCTTAGAAACACACGGATTCAGTGCTCTTAACGTCGCGGCTGCTCCTTTAACCTGATGTCAGGGAAAAGAAAAGATTTCTTCTCCTCACCCCTTGCTGGGTTCATGGCTGAGGCCCCTGTCAACAAGAGACAGGTTAACAAGAGAAAAGCATACACATTTATCTAAGTTCTACATGACACAGGAACCTTTGGAAGTGAAGACCCAAAGAAATAGGGAAATCTGTGTGTTTCTAAGCTTGGCTTTGGTCTGGCCACTCTGGGTCTTCACACGGTTCCATTTGCCAAAGCGACTCCCCATTAACATCCAGATACAATTCGAATTTCCTTGGGCATTTAACCTGCAGAAACCCAGGCGGGAGTTAACTTCCTGACCGCACTGTGTTCTTCAAAGAGAGAATCCAGGGAGACAGGAAGAGTGCCCTGTCAATGTTTCGTGGAGAACTGTTAGGGAATGAAAAGAGAAGGATCTTTTCTGTAAAATTTTTATTGGCATAATTCTCAGCGATTATAAGGAATCAGCAACCAATTTCCTCCTTGACCAAGTTATTATTTCTTAAGACTGTTTATTCAGAGCATTAAGGAAAACAGTGCATGTGACCCTCCTGTCTGTTTATGATGAAGGGATTCCAACACAGGTGTGTGTGGGCTAGAATCAAAGGGCATGTATAATGCTAACGCTGATTCATTCCAAGCTGATTTAAGAAAACAAAACAGGTGTGAGAAACAGGCCTCTTAATTCACGGCAAAGCCGTGCTACTTAGCAAGAGAATGGGGAAAGGCCAGGAGAAGAGTTGAAGGCTCTTTCTAACAAGGTGGAAATTTTTAAGTGGTTATTAAGAAACAAGGTGAACAAGCACCACATGTACTCACTGTCAAAGTGGTATTAACTGACCAACGCTTACGTGCACGTGTAGTAGTAACATTCGTCGGGTGTCTGCAGGTGGGGTGAGGGGATGCATATATTCACACCCAACGGGTGTGGTGCACACCGTCTGGGCGATGGACACGCTTGAAGCTCTGACTCAGGTGAGGCAAAGGCAATATATGTAACCTAAACATTTGTACCCCTGTGATATGCTGAAAGAAAAAAAAATTAAAAAAAAAAAAAAGAAATAAGGTGAATAAAGCAAATATTGAAAGGAGCAAAACAGAGAGGAAAAAGAAAGTGGAGAATCACAGGACTTGTCCCAGCAGGGTCAACATCACTAGATGGTTATTAAGAAAAGGGATGAATCAAACAGACATTGATGGGAGTTGTTAAGTCAAACTAAATTCTGGCGTGGGAAAGCCTCCACACTCGCGCATGCTTGAATCCTTATGGACAAACCCTAACCTAACGTAGCAGGCGGGCAAACTGAACACCTACATTCGGGGGACGCTTCTGCACCGGCAGCTGCGGTTCACTCGGCCAGTCCTGGCGGCCATGCTCCAGCCACTCTCAGGCCACCGACTGTTTGGACCGTGTGCCAATAAGGCAGACGCCAAGTAACCAGTTGGCTGTTTCCGTACCTCACTTCTGTTTTCTGCATGTCACGTTCCTTTTTCTGTCCCTGCACTTTCTCCAACCACGCAGCAACACCAGACTCTCTCTGAATCTGCTGCAATTCTGAGGGCCGCCCGATTCACAGATTGTTTTTTTTTTTTTTGCTTGCTCAATTAAACTCTGTTAAGTTAAATTTGTCTAAAGTTTTTCTTTTAATGGATCAAAACAAAGGTCTCAATACAACACTACGGAAGGTTGTGCAGGCCAAAGCAACCCCCTGCTGGTTCCCCAACATTAAAGGATTCCAAACCAGTCTGCCCTATTTATCCCAGTTTGGGGACATTTAAAAAGCTGGAAGACAGAGCTTACAGCGAGAAACCTGACCAGCAATCACTTGGGGCAATGGGTAGGCAGGTTAATCAGACGAAGACTGACCAAACAGCCAGGGTCCCTTGGTTGGCCCCCTCCCTGGGGACCCAAAAACCTTATGTACGTAAGTCAGCAAAATGGTGGGGGGGCGGGGTGTGGAGAAGAGAAGTTCCCAGGACCCCACTGCAGGGGAGCCCCGCACACTGTGGTACCAAAACCCTTGGTGAAGCCCTGACTTGGGCCACAATAACAGATTGAGAGAACAGAAAAATGTGAGAGTTGATAGTGTTAAAAGAAAAACTTTAGGAAATTACATTTAACAGAATGTCACTGAGCAAAGGACAGTGCATGCATTGGCAGTCCCTAGACCCAGAATGGGCTCAGAGAGACTCCGGCGCCGCTGCATGGTGGGTTGGAGAGGACTTATGGACAGAAAAAGGAAAGTGACGGACGGAAAACAGAAGTGCAGCACTGGAACGGCAGGACTGGTCACAGCTCAGCGCCTGCTGTATTCGAGCGTGGTTTGCGCCGCCGTGGGTGCTTGAAGGGCCGAGACTCGGCCGCTTGTATCAAGGGTGGGTCACAGTGTGTTTACACATGCGGGTAGTTACAGTCCACTGTGTACTGAGACCTTTAGGCCAAACTTACAATATGTACGGAGGCAGCTTTAGGCAACTTAACACTTATGAAACCTGGAACATTTGAATAAGCTTTATGTAAAAACGCGTGTTCCCTTTACCTGAGCGTGTTATGGGAACGGACAATCTGGCTGGCTGGGGAACACTGTCTGTGTCTCTTACCGTAAACCTGTTGATAAAGTCCCCACGGAGTTTACGGTTAGGAATGTAAGGTTGATGGGAGTAAGGTGAAAGTTTTAGGAGAACGGGTATGTTTGAACAGGCTTCATGTGAAGCGGTTGTGTCTCTTCTACCTGACTGTATTATGGGCATGGGCGTCCTCTCAAACCGGGAAGTGTTCCCTCTGCCGGTGTCGTCACACAGAAGGCACGGACGGAAGCCGCGCTCCGAGCAGTAGTAATCGGAATGCTAAACGGGCCCACAGAGCACAGAGTGGAAGCTGGCATGCTGGTGGGGACAGATTCTCTGCATGACAGGTCTGCATGGAACGTGGACTAGGGCTTAAGGCAAAGCCTGTGAGCACCTCCCGGAGACGACCACTGGGACCTTGGACTAAAGGAGTCCATTGAGGGGCATTTACTAACATGGTATCGGACGTGAACGGAAGCTACACCTTTGACCGAAGGACATAAAATGATTAAAACCTGAAATACCCACGATGTCTTGGGGGTGTCAGACAAGCTCTTAATGGGGATGGCAGTGCCCAGAAAGCTACACGGTGACATGGAAACGGTTTGTACAGGATCACACTGCCTGGGGAACTCGAGGAGGAGACACTCCCGAGCAGGGAGCCTCTTTCCCCCTAGGACTGACTCTGGAGCTTGTGGAGAGCTGCCGGGCTCTACCATCACCTGGACAGTGCCCTGTAAATGGCTCTCAACTGGATGACGAAGAGCTGCTGGGTTTGCGATGGCAGTTCCGAGGGGAACAGACGACGTGGAAGGCTACCACTCTGATGGGAGAAGGTGAGACACAGCTCAGTGGGCTGAACCACATGCTGTTTCCTAGCGGTGGTGGGAGAACTGCACAGTGGTAGGAGCCCCTGTGGCTGGGTCTGTACTGGCTCACGGGCAGTGGCTGGTGGCCTGGCCACGGGGTCCGGCAGAAGGGCGATGGAAACCCTGTGGAAATCATGATGGGAATTTGAGGGGTGCATTAAAGTAGGACATGTTGAAGAACCCCCTTTCAGGTTCAGATGGTGATTAAAATCAACAGGCAGATGTCCCCATGTGCTCCCTTGGGGTGGCCAGCTGGGCCCATGTAATGTGGGCATGGGCGTCCTGCAGCAGTGTAGAGAGACAGGCTGAGACATGTTCTTCTTGCACCCTTGGAGGCACAAAGTGCCAATTACAACTTTTCTGACCGCCAGCAGCAGAGACAGAGACTGCCGGTGGCTATGGACAACTTCCCGGTGGAAGGCCCTGAACACGGCTGGCAAGTGAGGCTGGTGCTGGCAGCCCTGGGGATAGCCAGGGAGCCCAGGGTCTTGACAGGAATAGACACTGTCTCTGGCCCGGGCTTTGCTTACCTGGTGGAAGCTGCAAATGCTCAGAGTGCTACAAGACCACGAACGGAAGATAGTCGCTGACGTGGATGGCCGAGCCACATTTCTTCAGGCCGAGGAACGTGCTGTAATGTCCTAATGGGTTGAGAGATGCCTTTTCAGACGAATAGTTTGACAGAGAACTGCAGTGGGCAATTAAAACATTGGTTGTCTGAAACAGGGGGAGATAAAAGCATGAAGGGCTGGCGCGCACGCCTTTGGAGCGTGTACTCGCACTCAGCATGAGTGGGACTGAGGGTGTGTCCCAACTGAGTTTCCTCCGTTTTTCTGGTGGATCTGGGGAAAAGGGGCAAGGATGCTGGTATGACTGTAGTTCTTGCCAAGGGAAGAGGACACTGGTATAAGGACTAGGTATATTTTTTTCCTTTCTTCTCCACATGACCTTAATTTTTTCCCCCTCCCTGTGCAAGGGTCAGAGGGCCAGGGCTGCAAGTACAAGTGCTGGAAGAAGAGACGATTCCTAAGCAAGAAACCATAACCGTTTTTGAGCCATAACTGGCTCAGCAAGAAACCATAACTGTTTTGTTTGTGTTGGAATTCCTAAGGGCATGGTGGGGGCGGACTGTGCCTTCACCCCTCCTGGTGACCCTGGCGTTAACAATGAAAGTGGCTATCTTGTTTGGTGGTGAATATAACCCACTGTTTTGCAGCCAGAAATCTCACCTGTCTGCATGGGAGTGAACTAAGGGGGAGGCCCTTGCAGGACAAGTACTGCTCCCTGCAATCTGGACCAGCACAGTGGCCGATCCTAATGTCCCTTCCAAAGAGGAAAAAGTTTGGGTATAACAAAGAAAAGAAGAAATAGTAGCTGAGGGTAAAGAAGTGAATAAAGGGCTTGTGTAATGAGGGAAGTCCAATATTACATGCACTTTGAAAGAGGCTCAGAGCAGGAGAAGACCTTGCCTCTTACTTAGTTCAACTATCGCAGATGCCGGGAAGGGTGAAGCCACGTCTTTGCCAAGACCACTCCTGCTTTTGGAACCTGACTAGATCTGATGGAAGCTGCAAACCTGAGTGGCCTCACCTTGGGAGACACTTTCGTAAGATAGAATGGTGGGCTGAACTAATTGTTAATGACTGAGTGGAATCCCAGTGATGTGACAGTCTTTTTAGTTGTGTATCATTTCGCTGTAAGGGATTCTCTGGCCAGAGACCAGGGCTGGACTGTGTTGTTATGATATAATAAGAATTGTACATTTGCTCTCTGTGCTCTCTGGCACAGAGCCCCCAAAGCCCCTGTACTTTCCTGAGCAATAGGGGTGCCAGGTGCATCTTCTGTTCTGATATTTGGTCTTTGATCCCCAGTTCCTGGCACTGAGCTCCTAACCCTTGGAATGTTCTGGGTAATAGGAGTGTCTTTTGTCCTAATGAGGTGACTCTTGGTGGGTTCTTGGATGGGGGCTGGTCACCCCGTGACTAGAAAGACCAGGTCACAATTCCAAGCTTGGAACTTTCAGCCCCAGCCCCATTCTCTGGGAGGAGAAGAGGGGCTGGAGATCGGGTTAATAATCGATCCTGTCTGCGTGATGCTGCTGCCATGAAACTCTCTGAAGTGCAGGGTTCAGAGAGCTTGGGGTTGAGGCTGCACGCCCCTCCCTGTACTTGGCCCTTGGCATCTCCCCCTCTGCTGTCCCTCGGTGCCCTTTCTAATACCCTTTGTGATAAACTGGCAACTGTAAGTAAACTGCTTCCCCAAGTCCTGTGAGATGCTCTAGTAGATGACCCAAACCGGAGGAGAGGGTCGTGGGAGCCCCCAGTTTATAGCTGGTCAGTCAGAAGTTGCGGAGCCCAGACTTGCAGCTGGCATCTGTCTTGAGGTTGGCACCCTCAGCCTGTGGGACTAGATTCTGACAGGTACACAGTGAAACAGCCTAACGCGGTGTTGGATTTCCCTCATTACGGTGCTTCCTGTGAGTGTGGAATAATATTTAACATATGTATTGCACATATATGAATGATCCTCACTCCATACTGCATTAGAAGTTCTTTCCTTAGAACAAAGTTCAAGTTCATCATCAGGACAGGTTTGGGAGAAGGGTGGGGGTGAGGGAGGAGGGGGCGCGGCAGGCCTGCGGGCTGCCAGAAGACCGCAGTCGGAGCGAGCTCAGGAAGTCTCTGACATGTAAATTGCCCGTAGCAGTCTGGGACCACTCAGTCATCCTCACCACTACTTGGTGGCCTTCACCACCTTGCTCTCACCAAAGAACGGGAGGGAGTGACGGGGCATAAATGAGCAGATGACCAAGATGGGGGAGGGCACAGAGCTCCCACGCCCTCCCGAGGCACCTCCATGTGTCCACCAACTGGGAGCTCTCTGAACCCCGTATTTCAGATTTACATCCCCCAAGTAGGGATATGAAAGTCCACAGCCAGCTTTGGTGTTCAAAGGGGCTGAGTAAGCACCTTGCTGTATAATGAAACTGACTGACCTAGAAAGGAATCTGTACTTTCTCTCGGATGGGTAGAACTTGCTCTGTTACTTCAGGCTAGTCAGTTAATGTGTCGTAATGTTCTCACTCATAAATTAAAGGGAATGGACTAATCTCTATGGATCCTTTAAATGTCATAATTTAAGCACTTAGTGATTTTCTAGAGGTAAATGCGAAGTCTTTTATGTCATGTACAAATAAAGAGCTCTGTAACACTTATGCTATAGATCTCTCTTCATAGCACGTATACAAATGCTCCCTTCTTTCTTTCAAAAGGCTCTCGCTTTAATACAGGTGGAGCCAAGCTGGTCTGTGAGGTGTGTAGTTCCCGGATCAACAGCTACCTATGTCCTCTTCATTTTCTTAGGTTGCTACTCTCATTGATTAGGAGAAAAAATTATCAAGCATATCACTGATATAATTCCTCTGTAAATTCCTCATTTTCCTAAAAAAGACAAATTAAAGTGGAAGACTAGCAAAAGACCTGTAGATTTATGATTAGCACGAGAGATGTTGGGCAACTGACCAAAGTGTTTTGTTTATATTTGGGATTTCCTCAAGATCAAGTCTCAGAATTTAGTTGTATTCGATCCAGGAATAGGAAGACTGGCATCTAAGGGCGTCATTTTCATAAGACTGGAAGTAAATTAGGGCCCAACAAACCATATTCATTTACCCAGCGCAAGAAAGAAAGGAACGCAATGTGAAGAAAATATTGTGTAATCAAGAATTTAAAAAACATTTTTAACCTCTTTTCTTCATGTTAATTTTAGAAGGTGAAATACAGATGGTCCTAGACTCACAATGATTTGACTCACGATTTTTCAACTCTACAATGGGGCAAAAGTGATACACCTTCAGTAGAAACGACTTCAAGTAGCCATATAACCATTCTGTTTTTCGCTGTCAGTACAATGTTTAGTAAATTACATGAGATGTTCAACACTTCATTATAAAATGGGCTTTGGGTTTGCTGCTCTGCCCAACCATAGGCTAACGCAAGTGTTCTGAGTGCGGGCAAGGGAGGCTGGGCTAAGCTAGGAGCTTCGGTAGGCTGCTTGTCCCCTGCTTCCCACAGTCTGGGGCTTTTGTGAGCTGTGTGTTTTCTTTCAGCACCAAAGATGCTATCTAATGAATCATTTATCCAGCAAACATCATGCAAACAATTATTAACGTAGCTTTCCAAAAGATTAATTTTGCTGCTAGGATGTAGGTTATACCCTGCAAGACTGTGAATCATTGCCAACTGCCGTTGTAAATATGAGGAGTGTATTCCCCGTGTCTTAGGAAGCTTTATTCTGTTGGCTTGTTTTTGAAAAAACACCATAAAACAGTGGTTGTTATGCACATATTTTTGGTAAAGTATAAAAATGATTCTTTATATTGAGGATAAAGGATATGGAATGGAAGAAATGTATTGAACTCTCTATAGGACTATAGGATGTTTACACTGGATGTCACCTTGTTGAAAATGTAGTCTAGTTGAAACCAGGGTTCCTCAACCTCAGCTCAATTTTGGGCCAGATAACTGTTTGTTGTTCAGGGATGCTCTGTGCATTGTAGATGTTAAATAGTGGTCTCTTTCCCCAGATGCGCGCGGCTCCTCCTCCCCCAAGTCATGATGCTTCACATGTCCCCAGGTGATAACTACCGGCCCAAACCTTTTATTTTAGAGATAAGAAATGGGACCCAGAGGGGTACATGATGGGCCTCAGACACAGCCAGTGAGAAGCCGACCCTGGATCCACGCCCCTGGTCTGCTGCCTTCATAGGGCTCTTTTCACCACAATGAGTGGCAACACAACCTGCTGGCTAACACTCGTCAGCATCCCAATCCTATCTGCACCAGAACCCTGGGCTCAGACCCTCAAAATAACATAGCTTCTATTGAAAAACTCCAGCTTGGCAAGCTTGTACTGTTTCAGTTGTCTCCAATTTACTTAAGAGACAAGATTTTTGTGAAATTTCAATAACAGTCATTGAGTTGATTCTAAGTAACTGAAATGTTCCTTCCAAGCTCACGATTGCTTTTTGAGAAAGTGTCTATTTCTCTTTCCTTCTCCTTGTGAATAAATAAATCCCTTGAGCCAGCCCCGGAGGACTTTTGTGTACCATATCATTCATGGTACTGGAGATCGGGTGACCATATGCTTGCCAAACACTAAATAAATCTGTACACGGCTTTTGTTCATCTGATACTTGGGTGCAATATATGCAAAGTTAAAGTTTACTTCATGAAAAATCGGTTTTATCTGAGGTTTTTCTTCTGGCCAGTACACTCAGAGGTCTGGGCGAATAAAGCAGTTTGTATTTTTGAAACACTATGGTCCTGCCATCTGTCTCTTATTCATCATGTTGACAAACAAGTGTAGGAGAGAGCAAAGGGTGAATGAAAACCGGCTCCAGAATGTTCTTCGTCAGGGACAGTACCACTGTGAACGCCACCCTTTCTACTTGGCGAGAGGCGCCCTCACCTCCAGGTTACTCAGGGTCACTTGGCAGGCCTGTCTTGGATTCCGACACTTTGCAGAGCTGTTGTCTTTCAGTGCAGAGGCTTGCGGCTGGTAAAGACCACTGGAGCCAGCAAACGGCCAGTGATATGCAAGCTCAACTCAATTTATGTCAGTATGCCAGTGACGACATTCACACCTCGCCTCTCCCTCGGGGCTGCCGGGTGTCTGTCTGACGGCACAAACCTCCCAACAGCCACAGCAGGTGCCTCTCCCCGCCAGTGCTGCCATGAGCTGCGCTCCAGGAGATCACTCTGGAATGCTGCTGACGCCATCCGGGGGCTCAACACCCTTCCCCGCTTACGCTCCGACCAGCAAAAGCAAACCCGCAGCTGCCTGCGGTCAGTGAGAAGAGCTGTGTTTCCATATTGTGAGTCTCATCACAGCCAGATGATGAATTCGCTGCTGGCTTTGTGGGAAACCCAGAAATATCCATAGTCCAGTCGAAGGCTGGGGCGGAAACAAAATCAAGCTGACGGATTAAAGAAATATTGCCTGGTCAGACGTCCGGAGGCCTCAGAGTTCTGATCTTTCTTCTGAGTTACTGTTTCTCCTGCATTGTCCCCAGGGTTGTGTTTGCAATAAGTCAGGTATTTACAGCGAAACTGCAATGCGGTGAAGACAAGCCCTGGCTCCCGTCCTTCCTCAGGCGTGACACGGTGCGTGTCCTTGCAGCGTGGCAGGGCAGAGAGGCCGGCTGACGGCGGGCTGCACTCCGACTGCATCCACGGCTCTGGCCTCTGCTTGAGCTGGAATCAGTAGCTCAGTGTCTTGGGCTCGTTTTCCTCACGACTCTGCAGGGAGTCTCTGTGAGACTCAGTGTTTACTACGCGGAGAGCTGGGACTGCCCGTGGCTCACGGTCCTACGCCTCCTCCTCAGAATCTGGCTACCACATCCAGTTGCTCACTAAGCTTCCAGAACTGTGGGTAGCTCAGGCACAGTCATAGGGTCCCAAACTTGTAACCCAACCACTTTATTTAGGGTTAAAGAAACTGAATCCCAGATGGCTCAAGGCAACCCATTCAGGGTCACACCACAAATTTCCTTGGGGGACAACACTGCTGTCCCCTGTCCTATCCCACACAGCCTGCCCATTCTTACATGCCTTTTATACCAAGACAAACGAAGACAAACACCAAAAACTCATAATTAAGGCAGTAGCATGGAAACACAAAAAATACTTCGTTATAAAATTTCACTGTGGACCAGGATTTAGAAAATGCTAACACTTGGGTACGATAAAGTATTTTCCAGAGACTCACCAGCAGGACCCGTCCCCAACTTCTGAGAATGTGACAGTGAGGATGAATGTAACAGGCTGGCCATCTCGGGACAGGCCATCTCTCTGACAGTCCGGGGTTCTCCCTGCGTGTCCCATGGGCCATCTTGCTGGTGCATCTCAGGTTTTGAGAGCACCTGATCCGATGGCGCCAGAGTCATCTAAATCCATAGACAGCTGAGCAGCTGGTCTCCACCACCCGGCAGAGCAGGCGGCAGAAGCTGCAGACACTGTCCGCGAGGCCTTGCTGCGGTGTCTGATGTGTTCCGCATCTGCGCTTCCCCCACGGCAGCGAGTGGCCGCAGGCTGCTATTGAGCCTTGAAGTGTACCTAGTGCAACTGAGGAACTGCATTTGTAATTTTATGTAATTCTAACCAATTTACATTTAAAGTTACACAGCCTCACGTGGGTAGCAACTACTGCATTGGACAGTGTAGTCAGAAAACCCTCTCACCCAGGCTCTCCCAGGGCTGTGGCAGCGGCTGCAGGCTGTGCCTCACTGAAGACAGCAGCTTGCACCTCTGGGTCGTGCAGGCCAGTCTGAGTGTCTGCTCACCCACTGGGACTCCAGTCTGCCACCCACCCACAGCCACTCACTCCCCCAATTCGCCTTAACTTTGTGAATGTCCAAGCCTTTTCGCCTGCACTCCCGATCCCCCTGGTTGAATTCTGTGCATGCTGAGGGAGGGGCCAGAGGACAGCGAACCACATTCTTGGATTCACCTTTCTTCTCCCTCCGTAGCTCACCAGCGCTCCCTTCCGCCGCTGCCCGGGGGAGACCAGCAGCTGCGCAGCCCAGGCAGGCTGCCGTGGCAGGAGCGAAGTCCTTGTGTCTTCCTCCAAGAAGGCGGCCACAGCGGGGGCCCACAGACGGTATCGCTCGTTTTTCTCTACAGCTCTACTTACCAAATTTACATGGGTGGCAGAAGCCAGTGTGAATGAATATTAAATTTTACGAGGCAGAGCTTCTTAAAATATACTCCTGCAAAGCACTGTTTTCGCACACACTGGCTCCATTTTATCTGCAAATAAAACCAGACTCTCTGTCATCTTCCCTTCTGTTATTTACCAGAAAAGATCTCAATTTTACATTTTTTCTCTCAAAAACGTTTTTCTTAAACTTTTTTGGCTGCTACCAATTTTCAAATAGGCGACTAATCAAACAGCAAATGAACCGGGTTTCTTTTTTTTTAAAGCTTGAAATAACTCTATCAGCCTTTCTTTAAAAAGTGAGCTCAGATTTTCAACTTTTTGAAAGGAGTTTTGAAGCAAGCTTGCAAGCGGATACCTCTGAACTCTCAGTTAATGGTATTAATAATTTCGTTCTTCCAGTTGCTCGGGCCAAAACTTCGATGTCCATGGTGACTCCTATTTCTCTTGCATACACCTATAGCCCATCAGCTCCGCCTTCGTATGCAGAGCTGGACATGTGTCCCCACCTCTCCTGCCAGCTCCAAGCCACCATGATCTCTAGCCTGGGTTAACGTGGGAGACCGTCTCTCTCTCCCTGCTTCGCCCCGGGGCCTTTGCAATCGAGCTCCCACCAGGCAGCCGAAGAACCCCGTTCCTCCTCCGTGGCTCTCCTTCTCACTCAGCAATAAGACCTGTGTGATTTAAACCCCGTTCCCCACTTCTATCCCCCCGACATCTTCATCCACACTCTCCTGGCTCTTCACCCCCGTCCCCACCTCTTTCCTGTTATCCGGCAGCCCCTGCATGTTCCCTCCCCCAGCACGCCTTGTCCCTGGAGTCTTCATAACCACTCCCTTACTTCCTTCAGAACTTTATCCTGTCCTCACCTTGGTGGGGACTTGCTGAATATTTTACCTGAAGTTACAACATCCTCCTACCTCAACACACGAGACAGACACGCATTCCTGGCTTTAGTTTTCCTTGTTAGCATTTCAGTCTTGAAAACCTATTTTACACAGCTATCCTGTTTATCTCCAATCTCCCCCATTACAATGTAGGTGCTCGAGGACGAGGATTTGGGTCTCTTCTGTTCACTGCTGTGCCCTCATTGCCCAGAGGAGCACCTAGTACTTACTAGGCACTCGCGAACAGTTAAGTGACTTCATGAATGAGTCTTCTCTAGGGCAATATCCACATCCTGTGTTTTGGCGTAACAATTGGCTTACTTTGAAATGACTGCCTTCCAACATAGAGACATAATTCAACCTTTGCCTCAGTCACACTGCTCTACTCTTCAAAAGCCCTACAACCATTGAGGAAGGTTCTCAAACTTAGTATTATAAGATTTAAAAAAAAACAACCGGCCGGGCGTGGTGGCTCACGCCTGTAATCCTAGCACTCTGGGAGGCCGAGGCAGGTGGATCGCTCAAGGTCAGGAGTTCGAGACCAGCCTCAGCAAGAGTGAGACCCCGTCTCTACTAAAAATTGAAAGAAATTAATTGGACAACTAAAAATATATAGAAAAAATTAGCCGGGCATGGTGACGCATGCCTGTAGTCCCAGCTACTCGGGAGGCTGAGGCAGGAGGATTGCTTGAGCACAGGAGTTTGAGGTTGCTGTGAGCTAGGCTGACACCACGGCACTCCAGCCTGGGAAACACAGTGAGACTCTGTCTCAAAAAAACAAAAACAAAAAAAAAAAACAAACAAAAAAAACCACAACAGCTTTTTGAGCTATAATTGGTATACAATAAACTGCATACATTTCAAGTGTAAAATCTGATGTTCTCACATGCATGCACTCATTACCACATTGTCACAATAAGGATCGTGAATATACCCACTCCCTCCCCAAATTTCCTCATGCTCTTTGTAATTCCTCCCTCTTGCCTCTCCACCCTTCTCCACACAAGTATTGATCTGCTGGAACTATAGATTATTCTGAATCTTCTAAACTTTTTAAGTAAATGAAATCATACATTATGTATTTTTTCCTAGCTTCATTCACTTAGCACAATTATTTTGAGAATCATCTATGTTGTTCTGTGCATCAGTAATCCATTTCTTTTTATTGCTGAGTAGTATTCCACATTTATTCACTCATCTGTTGATGGATGTTTGAGTTAGTGCCAGTTTGGAGCTATTACCAGTAAAGCTGATATGAACATTAGTGTACAAGTCTTTGCATGGACACGTGCTTTCATTTCCTTTGTGTAAATACCTAGGAGGGGGAATGGTTAGATCAGATCATGGGTACACACTTAACTTTTTAAGAAACTGCCACACTGTCTTTCAAAGTGGTTGTATCATTTTACACTCCTACCAATAGCCAATGAGAGTTCTAGTTCCTCCATATTCTTGCCAACACTTGCTATGGTCAGTCTCTTTAATTTTCGTCATTCATTCAAGAAACCATATAGTAGAATCTCCTTGTGCTTTTAATTTACATTTTTCTAATAAGAAACAGATTTTTGAGGTAGAACTGACATACAATAAATCACACATGATTAAATTATCTGATTTGATCTTGTACATCTTTTTGTTTGGGTGCCATCCATACATCTTATTTTGTATAGTATCTTTCCAAATCTTTTGCCCGTCTTTTATTGTTTGCATTTTTATTATTAAGTTTTGAAAGTTCTTTGTGTATTTTGAATACAAGTCCTTTATCAGCTATATGATTTACAAATACTTTCTTCCAGTCCATATTTTATCTTCTCCTTCTTCTAAGGGTACCTTTCAAGGATCAGAATTTAATTTTTAATTTTTTAATTTTTTCTTCTTTTTTTTGAGACAGGGTCTTACTCTGTTGCCTGGGCTAGAGTACAATAATGTAATCATAGCTCACTGCAAACTTAATGAACTCCTGGCCTCAAGTGATCCTCCCACCTCGGCCTCCCAAAGTGCTAGGATTATAGGCATGAGTCACTGTGCTCAGCCTAGAATTTTTACTTTTTTAAAAAAGCCCAATTTATCATTTTTTTCTTTTATGGATGATGGTTTTTGTTATAAAATCACAAGATTACAAGGATTTTCTCTTATGATTTCTTCTGTAAGTTTTATAGTTTCAGTTTGGGTCATATATATGTCTATATACTGTATGATAACGCATACGTTAATCTATGATTCATTTAGAACTAATTTTTGTATCTGGTGTGAGGTATGTATCAAATTATTGCAAACTACAGATAGCTTATGAAAGTAAATTTGCTTGAATCTGGAAAACAAAACATTTAAGCACAGAATCAACAATGTTTTAAATAAAAGTCATAAAAACATTTTTCATAAATATAACTTAAAGGAAATTAAACACTATTTTTTATTTGACAATATTTTCCATATGATTTACCAAGTGAGCCTAATCATTTAATAGCTCTTTCAAAAAGATTTGATTTAGGATCCTGGGGAAACCTGCAAAAAATGTCAAAAGGTTCAAAGTACTTGATTAAATAGAATCATAGGTCACTGCTAAATAATAGTTATTCATTTAACTAGAGTGATAATCAAAAGACTTCAAAAGCAATACAGGAAGTTACATGGGTATAAAAATCTTAACCCTTTCAAGGCTCAGTTTTCCTAAGTTATCAAAAACCTAATCAAGACAACACAAAGCACAGGAAATCATCTTGGTGAAACACAGAATCTTTGTTTCCTAGGCCAGTTACCTAAAAGGTAAAGACAAGAAAACCTCCTGCAGTGTGATTGCTTATCTTTATGGAAAGCTTATTTAGATAAACTGGAAATTAAACCACGATGATAAGGGTAGTTGAATTTAATTAGGCACAGGAAGAGTATATGCAGGGTTCTTAGTGTATGCTAGTATAGAGAAATGTAAACAAGAAAACTAGTACTCTGAGCAGGAGAATACCTGGTTCTTAGTAACAGCATAGGGAGTTTCCTGGTTACATGGAACAATTCGGGTACATCAAGAAAAGTTACAAGTTCAGAATCAAGTTAGACTGGAGGAAACATTGCTTTTCTAGACCTTCAAGATAAACACCAGTGTCAAGCCATAAAAGCAGAGTTAGGACCAGAAAAAGTTACAGGAGCTGAGGAAAAGGTCGAAGGAGAGGGTTATCACCCCAGCCAAGTGAAAAGATACGTCTTTTCAAGGGCAGAAAGAAGGACAGCTGCATTTCCAACCTGAAACTGGGGAAATTAGATCTCAGGAAGAGATGTGGCAGACATAGAAACTGTAGTTTAGAGGATGACTGCTAGGGAAACAGATTTCAGAACCAAAAATCAAAACTTCTTGCAATTTTACTAAGAACAAATCAATATTTTCAGAAAACATTGTTGCTCTAACGTAGGGGACTAAATTTTTAAGTTCTGTATCAATGTGTTTTTAACATCAAAGTTCAATCCCTAGAAAGACCCATAAACAATTTCCTTCTAAATGTAGCCATCCTGATCACACAGAACATTCCTTTTATAAACTTTCTTTTCATAAACCTTATCATGACTTACTTAGACCATTTACAACATGCTTAGACTTTCTGCTTTGTCCTATACTTCATCTTAAATAACCAGTCATTTTACTCTAAGACAAAAATTTATGACACAAGATTCTTTCTCAAACAAAATTATTCTTTTCTTTTTAATCTTCCTTTCCAAAAAGTACATCCTACCCTCCTCATTCACTTGTATGCACAATTGTCTTTCTCATCTCTAGTAATTTAATCACACATATTAATTGCAATGTTAATTCTTAGCAACCCTAATTTTTAGTAAAAACCTAGGAAGTAAGCAATTGTTAACCATTAATCATGTATCAACCATTAATACATATTTTATAACTTCCAGAGAGATAGGCTAACAGAATAGCTCTTTAAAATGGAAGAGGGCATTTTTATTAACAGACTCAAATAATATTTTTTCTCTGAAACAAGAAGGCAAAAGTATATGAACTTATAGTCACATTCAGCAACCAATGTTCCAACATTACATCTTATCTGGAAATGATCTAACATTCAGTTTGGATCATTAGATCACCCATCATTTAATTTATCTTAGCAAAGCTAAAGATATTTGAGAAATCTTCTCAAGTAAATATACTATAAAACATAGTCATTATCAAAAGTTCATCTGAAAACTTTTATCCCATCCACATCCACCCGATCCATTCACTCTTAACAATTAGGGCTGGAAATTTACATGAGACTTCAGCCAAACACAGCCATCATTCCAAGCTAAATTTGCTATCAACTGATTGTACATTACTGCACGTCGGGCAAGTATCATAAGTGGGAACCTTAAAGTTAAACACATGCATATTTTCCTGATAACTCAGAATACACAACCATTCCCGTCAAACCAACAATATTATATTAGTCCCATCTGCCAAAATGATACTAAATCATGTGACCTTGAACAGTATTTGGACTTATTTGCTTAATTTAGGAGTACTCCTTTATTTATAAGCCAATTTAGTACTACAGACAATATACAAACAGACATGTATACATAAACGGAACAGGCTGAAATTTATCTGTCCCACAGGGCTGAAGCCATTACCAAATTTTAGAGAAAGCAGGGTGGCAAATTTACATTTCAAATACAGAAAGAATTCAAGCTTTTTCATAAAGCAGTTTGAGTGTGTTAGAGGAGGATTAACATGAATGCCAAAATAACATAAATCACAGGAATTTATCACTGGATTTTACAAGAAAACATACAGATAAGCCTAGAGAAAATTTAGAAACTTTTTCGAAATAACCAGCCAAGTGAATACAACGGGAAAGAGTGCGCAAAGGATGTAGCACAGGTGGCAGAAAGGGTGTGGGAGACAGAGCAGCACGAGGGGGGCTGGTGGAAGAAGGGTCTTTCAAGGGTCTTCCAACAGCTTTGGTTTCAGTCTCGCAAGGGCTAACTCTCTTTTCATTTCATGAAGGCACTCACTCAATTTGGAGTTACTTTCTCTAAGAGAAGCAATGGCTGCCTCTTGATTCTGTTTAGAACTTCCAAAGTGCCAATTGAAAAAAAGGCTTGCCATTGTCTCTGGGAGGTATCTTCTTTGTTCTAATTGTACATACAGATAGGCAAGTTTGGAATTTTAAAGGAACCCCATTTTTGCCAACAAAGTTTAAGATTATCCTGGGTAATTTTTGTCCAGAGACCTAGCCAATTACAACTCCCTGGACCATAATTTTCGCTCATAAAGCCAGTTGGAGTGCCAGAGGGTGACTGATTAGCAGGTGAAAACTGAAAACGTGGGCTACCCATTGCGCTGACCAGACGAAGCATCCCTTCCAGCGCCCTGAGCGTGAGCATCCCTACAAAACTTTATAGACCAGCCAAGTTCAACTGGGAAGGCCCCCCTTAAACCTGGGACCAGCTGGGAATGTCCCCTCTGGTATTTGGTTGCAGGGAACTGGCAAAGACTGGGAAGGCCTTCCCCTAAACCTGGGGCCAACAGGAAATGTCCCCTCTGGGGTCCGGATGGACAAAACTGTCTGGGACCCCCTACCCCAACCTCTCAAACCCCCACCCCCACCCCCGCCTGACCTCTTGCCACACCGCCCCCAGCCCAGGGCTGAAAGGAAGACTCCCTCTGGGACCCGGGTGGAGAGAACCTATGGGGAAGGAATAAAATCTCCAAGACCTCAAAGTGTGGGAGGTCTGCATTGGAGAGGACTTAACTAAGGCTCCCCTGGCGCTGCTGACAAGCTCAAGAGTCTCTCGCAGGCACTGATGCATTGGTCCAGGATTGCTGGGAGGAGAGCAGGGGCTACTTTGAATCCCGCTTCTGACACCAATAGTGTGAACAAAATTTCTCAGAGAAGGAATTTGGAGGAAAGAGGCTTTATTGTGGAGAAAGTTTGCAAGCTGGAGAATGCCGCCTTCAGTGCGAAAAGGTGTGCTCCAGAAAACAAAGGGAAGGCTTGGGTTTTATAGCAAAAGTTCCAGCCCAGGTCCCCAATCAGGGCTTTTTATACAAATAAAAGAGTAAAACTTGCTGAGTTCTGATTGCTTAACACAGTTGAGCCCCGATTGGCCAAGACTGGCGAGCTCTGATTGGTTGGTTCAGGTGAGCGCTGAAGTCCCAAAATGGAACAGAGGTGTGGGGGTTGGCTTTTTCCTTTTCACATTTATTCGTAAAACCAAGTGGTGTTAGCTCTCCAAGTTTGTTCTTTTTCAACGTTGTTTTTATTATTTTAGGTCTTTTGCATTTCTGTAAGAATTTTAGAATTGGCTTGTAGAATTACAGAAAAACCTTTTGGGATTTTGCTAGAGATTGTGTTGAATCTATAGATCAATTTAGTGAGAGTTAACATTTTAACAAAATTGAGTCTTCTGATGTATGAAAATGGCATATCTTTCTATTTATTTTGGTCTTCTTAATTTCTCTCATCAATCTTTTGTTAACTTTTTAATGTAGAGGCCTCGTACATCTTTTGTCAGATTTTCCCCTAAGTATCTCTTATTTCCGATGCTATTTTAAATGATGCTGTTTAATTTCAATTGTTGATTGTTGGTTGTGTAAAAATAAATAATTTTTGCATATTTACCCTGTATCCTGCAACAATGATAAACTCCCTTATTAGTTTTAGTAGATTTTTTTTGTAGATTCCAGATGCCATCAGAGATTCTACATAGACAATCAAATCATCTGCAGATAAAGACAAGTTACTTTCTCCTTTCCATTCTGCATGTCTTTTATTTCTTTTTCTAGCCTGATTGAACTGAATGGAATCTCCAGGACAATTTTAAAAAGTAATGAAGACAGTGAACATCTGTATTGTTACTAATCTTAAGGGTAAAACAATAAGTATCATTAATTAGGATATTAACTGTACATTGTTCATATATCTTAATTATCAAATTGAGGAAGTTTCCCCCCACACCTAGTTTGCTGAGAGTTTTTACTATGAATGAATGTTAAATTTTGTTAGATAATTTTCTGCCTATATTGAAATGATCATATTTTTTTATTTTGATTTTAGTTTAACACAGGAAATTTCATTGGTTGATTTTTGAATATTAAACCACCCATGCACTCCTTGAAGAAATCCCGTTTGGCCACAATGTGTTCATTAACTTACTCCACAAATGCAGAGTGAGCTTGTATGTGCCCAAGACTCTGAGCACTACGAAAGATGTGGAAATCTGGTCTCAGACCTCAGGGAGCCCTGTAACCTAAGTACGGGGGAGGATATGGGGAGAGGCTTCCACGTTCAGCTGGAGTCTTCGCTCTTTTCACCTGTGTCAAGTGCTAGCTAGATATGAAACATGTAGAATTGTCTGAAGGTAACATCTATGCTGTCGTAACTACAGTGGCCCTTGTGTATACCACGTGTGAAAGTCATGAAGGAGTGAAAAATAATGGGACATACCAGAACATCAGGTTGAATCTCCGTGATCTTGGATGCTTTGAGCATCTTTTTCCTCATCTGTAAAATGAAAACAGGTGTGTCAATATCACAATATTATTGAGACATTTATTGAGAAAATGTATGTGTAAGATTTTTGTAAACAGAAAGTCCTCTGCAATTATAGGTTTGAATGGTAAGTTTTAGCAGAAATAATTTAGTTAAAATTCACCAATACTTGCTATCGTAGTACTGGGATACTAATGGACATTTGTAATAAATTATCATTTATATGATAATTCATTTTGCTAAGTAAAGAGTTAAATTATGATTAAACATATATTTATTTTACTAGCCAACAGAGCATATGGAGGTAACTTCCTCTCTGCCAGCCTAAAAAACAAACAAACAAAACTGCCTGCTCCCCAAAGAGAGCACATGTTAATCAGACAAACCACTGGTTTGAGGGTTTATAGGGAAGACAGCGATTATTTTGATGGCTGGTGGACCTTGGTTATGGCATATATAAACTATATGCCCACATGCCAAGAGGCTCTGAAGTGAGTTCTGTTAGGTAGAATTAATCAGGAAGTCTTCTTGGGAGAGGTGGTTTTTGGCATTGCTTAAAGCAGGCAGAGCCAGGAGGAAGCCTGAGTTATAGACTCTTAACAGGAGCTTTTCTACTTTCCTTTTGTGGGCCCCTGAGCAAGCCTTTGGCATTTTAAGATAGAGTCAGTGTTCTGGTGATGGATTTATTCCCTAAGCATTTAGGAACACAGATTCCTCTTAAAGACATACAGAACATGCTCCTCTGTGCCATCACTGGCTTTTATAATTACACAGGAAAAAAAGAGTTTCCCAGTGAAAGCAGAGAACTTAACATGCGATTTTCAGTCACAACCAGTCTCCGGCCCTTCCTACTTAGAAATTTTAAAACTTCAGAGACTTGTTTCACACATTACCAGAGACCTGGCCTCAGGTGATCAAGGTCAAAGACTGGCTGCTCATGTGGGTCTGTTAGACTGGATTATTCCATAGCCACAGTCTATACCTTAAATTTTTTTTCTAGAAGGTTTGGTCAGAGTATGGTGAAAAGGTCAATATTACGTGTTAATAGACAGGGGCATCCAAGGTGTGAACAGTGATCTTATATTTGTACACCAATCACCCATTAACTAAATGCCTATAGTGCCTTCTTTTTGTTCATTTCTCACTGGACCATGAGCTCTCCAAGGACAGGGGCTGTGTCGTAGTCATCTGCATGCGCCAAATCTCCAGCAATGAGCCCAAAATAGGGAAGTTTTCTACAAAGGTTGAGTGAATAACTGAACACGCCCCTAAGATAAGAAGAATATAGAAGAAATATAAGGTGCGTTTTCTGTCCATTATGAGCTGGTGAAGACTGTCCCTTGCTTTTTAAATTTCTTTCCAGCTTTATTGAGGTATAATTGACAAATTAATATTGTATATAGTTAAGGTGTACAACATGATATGCATATATTAATATATTGTGAAACGATTACTATAATCAGGCTGGTTAACATATCCACCACCTCACATAGTTGTTTTTTTTTTTTTTTTTTTTTTGGTGATCACACTTAAGGTCTAATCTTTTAGCAAATTTCAAGTATAAAATACAGTATTATTAACTGTAGTCACTATACTGTACATTAGATCTCCAGAATTTATTCCTTCTGCATAACTAAAACTTTGTGCTTTTGGACTGACAGCTCCCCACTGCCCCCTCCCCGAGCCCCTGGAAACCACCACTCTATGCTCTGCTTCTATCAGCTCAACTTTTTAAGATTCCACATATAAGTGGGATTATGCAGTATTTGTCTTTCTGTGTCTGCCTTATTTCCCTTAGCACGATGTCCTTCAGTTTCATTCATGTTGTCACTAATGGCAGAATCTCCTTCTTTTTAAAGGCTGAATAATATTCCTGTGTGTGTGTGTGTGTGTGTGTGTGTGCACGTGCACGCAAATTTTCTTTGTATATTCATCTGTTGATGAACACTTAGGTTGATTCCATGTTTTGGTGATCGTGAATAACAGCTGCAAATTGCTGCAGTGAACACCAGGGTTCTTTCTGAGACACTGATTGCACGTCCCCTGGATGTGTACACAGAGTAGGGTTGTTGGATTAAGCCAGTGCTGCAGATCTGGTCCAGGCTGATGGAGTGATTGGCACAGGGGCTCCCTGCCACCCATCATCCGCAGGGCACTGAGGGTGGTGAGCACACGTGACAGAGAGGTAGGACTCTGAGCAGGAGCAGAGCCCTGGCATTATCCTGTTCGGCTCAGGGAGGTCGAGCTGTTGACTCCACCCTGTGGTGGCTGCCGAGCGCTCACAAGCCTGACAGGATGCAGGATGAGGGCTGTGAGGAAACTGAGGCACCTGCTGCTGCACCCCTGGCACAAAGTCCCTGGCCACCTGTTTCAAGACAAGGAAGACTCTTGGGAGGGCTGGGGGCCAAGCGAGATCTGGGGAGACCCTGCTCTGCAAAGGCTGGGAAGTTAAGGGCTAATGTTCCTGTGATCCCACCCCACGAGCAGAGCCCCTAAAGACCTCTTACCCTCCGAAGCGGGATAATAGAGAGCACTGTGTGCAGGATCCTGGGAAGACAGCTCTGTGATGTTCTCTGGATGGTCCAAACCTGGAAGGGCCACTGGGAGGTTGCTTCTCATATCCCTGTTTTCCCAGTGAGGGGTGCATGGTTCAGAGGGAAGTAGCGAAGGTGACCCCTAAACTCAGATCCCCCACCATCAAGCCAACCCTTTCATCAGTGCCACACGAAAGCCATCTCCCACCTTCCATATGCCTGGGCTCTGCCACTGACGCAGCACATCCGTGCATGAGCTGGGACCTATCTGGCCGTCCACTGAGAACACGAGCAGTCCTGTGTCACAGGGGAGAAGCTGGACAGGTGGGGTGATGAGGTTGCCCAGTGAATAACCAGCAG
This sequence comes from Indri indri, assembly GCA_004363605.1. Lineage (NCBI taxonomy): Eukaryota > Metazoa > Chordata > Mammalia > Primates > Indriidae > Indri > Indri indri. The sequence continues at coordinate 47,043 of RJWJ010006047.1, forward strand.
AGCAGGACCAGACCAAGCCACGAGCCCTTTGTGCTGCACCACAGCTGCTAGACTGTCGGAATCACCGGTCCTGCTGCTTTGTGGCCTGGCGGGTGTGTGCACACAGTTCTGCCATTTGGCCAGCACACCTTGGTCTACTTGACAGAGCTTTGACAGCAGCTTATTCCCGTCATGTTGAGTGATTGAAAAAAAAGAAAGAGGAGAGAATCTGAAGATGTATCGGGGCGTTTCTAGAGCAAGTAAAACACTACCCACATCTCAGTGGGCAATGCAGGGCAGGGAACTGAGAGGCCACACCACCAAAACCACAGCAGGCATTCCAAAGAAAACAGAGATTGTTCTTTTTATAAACCAGGCTTTGGAGATGGTATGTACTTTCTGTATTTAGGCTGTGTTGGGTTGTTCATTCAGCTTGTGTTGGGGGACTTCATTATGGGAGAAGACAGTTCCACCTGTGTGGAGCTGAAGCAGGTGAAAACAAGACGTAGGGGACAGAAAGACAAGTATGGGCGGGGGATGGAATGGACTTGAAGAGGTCACAAAGGGATGCAGAAGACCAAAAAGTCACGAGGGCCAGGTATCCCTTTCATGAAAAGTGCAATTATGCTTGACCAGCCAGATTTTTGCTTTGCTCAACTCCCAAAGGTAAGAGGGCTCTGTGTGTCATTTAATAAACATCCTGTCATCAGAGAGCATCCCCCCAACCCATGTCATTTACCAAGACTGGTTAACCTGAGATGAAGCAACTGGGTCATTGTTGCTTGTGACTGCAATTAAGAAAACTCAAGAAACAGACAACCCTTTCAAAATACTTTTTTTTTTTGAGACAGAGTCTCACTCTGTTGCCCTGGCTAGAGTGCTGTGGCATCAGCCTAGCTCACAGCAACCTCAAACTCCTGGGCTCAAGCGATCCTCCTGCCTCAGCCTCTCGAGTAGGTGGGACTACAGGCATGTGCCACCATGCCCGGCTAATTTTTTCCATATATTTTCAGTTGTCCAGATAATTTCTTTCTATTTTTTAGTAGAGATGGGGTCTTACTCGTGCTCAGGCTGGTCTTGAACTCCTGAGCTCAAACGATCCACCCGCCTCGGCCTCCCAGAGTGCTAGGATTACAGGCGTGAGCCACTGCTCCTGGCCTCAAAATACTTTTTAAAGAGCAAAAGTCACCAGGTGTTCCTCAACAAGAAGTCCAGAACAAGTCAGAGTGCGTGTATGCTACCACTGCACATGCTCGGCGTGATCAGAGTCAAGGTGCTCACATACATATCACACCCACACACACGTGCACACCCACACACATGTGCATATCCATACACACATCCATACACACACAAGCATATACACACACATACACATGCACATCCACACACACATGCATACACACACATGCATACACACACAACCATACACCCACATCCACGCACACATGCATACACACACATGCATACACACAACCATACACACACAACCATACACCCACACAGACACATGCACATCCACACACACATTCCCAGCCACACATGCACATCTATACACACACATATATACCCCCCCCCCACACACACACACACATTCACACTGTTCTGGGCTGGCTGAATCATATCCTCCCCTGACAATTCATATGCCGGAGCCCTAGCCCCCAGTATCTCAGAACGTGACTGTGTCTGGAGCTAGGGCGGGTGATGAGGGTGCTAGGGGGAGCCCCAATCCAATCTGCCTGGTGTCCTTACAAGAAGAGGAACTTTGAACACATGAAAAGACACCAAGGATGCGCATGTGCAGAGGACACCGCGGGAAGGCGGTGTGGTCTTCCTGTTGATGGCCAATCCCTCAGTTTCTGAGGTTTTGCTGCAATGAACATCTTTGTGTATGCCTTTAGGTACCTGAATATATTTTTATTTCAATGGGACAGATTTCCAGGGGTGAGATTGCTGGATCAAAGGTAAGGATTTTAATAATATCTGGCAATTCTGTGGCAATCTCCGAGAAACTGAACTTCACTTGGGGAAACTGAGGCACTGAGAGGTGTCAGACTTCCGTAGTAGCCACGGAGCTTTGGCAGAGTTCGGCAGGGCTCAGGGAATGCAGGCCCATAAGCCCCAAAATGACAGAGTCTTCTCCAGTAGACACTTCGGCCAGCAAAGCCTAATTCTTGTAGTTCCCTGTTGGTGAGCAGAGTGCACCCCGCCCCACCCCGCTTTCAGAATTCGCCAGCCTGCCCTCTTCATTCGGCTCAGCATGGAGCAGGCTGCGACCTGACTGCTGACTCTGTGGCAGGCACAGTGCTGGGCACCTGGGTACGACCGAGGCGCTCACCGTCTACAGGGGACAACAAACCCATCCTTATACCATGGCATGTGCCAAGAGCTTGGGCACGTCAGGACAGGGCACCTCCGAGAGGGCGGTTGGGGGACAGCCAGGGCTTCCCCGAAGTGTGACGTGTGACCCTGCTCTCGGAGGGCAGGCAGGTGCCAGCCGGGCAAAGGAGAAGGCAGGGCGTGTCGGACAGCGGAACAGGTGGGAGGAGGTGTGGCCCCTGCTGGAAACACACAGTCCTGCCCGCAGGTGTCGGGGGTGCGGTGCGGGTGCGGTGTTTCCGGAGGTGCGGCCTCCTTCCATGGCTCACTCCGCGGGCCGCAGCTCCGCAGCCAGCCCCCCACGCAGCGGGCCCCGCCAGCCGGGCCCTTTACCCTGCCCCGCGCTGGCCTTTCTGGCTCGGAACAGGCGCTGTTTGGCTCCCACCTTGTCTACGAGGCCTTCCCCGCCTGCTGCCACTTATCTCTCGGCCCCAGAACAACCAGCCTAGCACCTGGCGCTCTATAGGGGTTATCAAATCCCTGCAGCACTTATCGTCAGAAACCCTCACCTGGCATTTGAGCCTATGCTGTGAAGTGAGCTTTAGGCTTCATGTCCCCGCATCTGGGAGGTGCGCAGAGCCCCTTGCTGTGCGCCGATCCTGGGCGCTCAGCTGGGTGCTGCGAGGCGCAGGGCACCCTTCACTTTGCAGGCGCCGCAGAGGCTGCTCCCCTGAAAATCATTCGCACCATTCCAGGACTTCGTTGGGCGTGTGGATGCACAAGCAAAGTCCTCCTCCTGTTTTTGTGTTTTGCAAAGCACAGTAATTTAATTTCCAGCTTTCTCAGCCATAGGATGGGGAAGATTGAGCAATATCACACCCAAGGAAAGAGAAAAGGCGGTTTCCGGCATGTTCTCCCTTCCCGCAAAGGTGCAGAGTGATTAAATGTTGGCAAGCTGAGTCCTTCCTGTCGCTCATGAGCTCGTAAGGATTTCCCTCAGTATTTGGCTCAGGGAGCTGCTAGCTGGATCTGGTGCACATTTCAAACACACTTTGTAGGACTAGCACTGCTCTGGATGAGTAAGTGGAGGAGGGAGGCTTCTGGAGCAGGCCCACTTTGGGACCCTCCGGGTTCCCCAAGCTGCCTGGGCAACGGCCGAGCTTCCAGCATCTCATGGGTGTTGGGAACACAGTCTGACCATCTGCCTTTTAAAGTATGTCTTTCCTTTTAAAGACCTACTAAAATTGCCATTAAAGCTAATCTCCAAAGGCCGTCTTCCTTGGTTAGTATTTTGCAGTCTAAACAAAAGTTGCACTTTATCTCAAATTGAAATTACTAAAAATCCATGTTTGGTGGAAGTAATAATAAGGAATAGGACATTTATGCTAAGAAGATGTTCACCTGTGCACTGTGCTTTGAAATAAGAATGCAGGCCTGCTCTGAGTTATTAGTCATCACAGACCTGCTCTGTCCATAGGCAGCCATTTGCAGCTGCCAGGTGGGGGTAACCTCACGGGCCCAACCAAGGATCTGCCTTAGAAAATGGCTAACTCAGAGGATTTTGATCAATTCTGAACAGAGGGTGTTTCTAGAAAACTGTTACACCTGAAAGCCAATCTCTACGTGACCTTTATATAAGAGGTATGTGCCACCTGGTGAGATCCTGAAATCACTCAGTAGGTTTTAAGTCGGTGCATTACATCAACAGAGGTTCTCCTGGGAACTGTGACAGGAGGGTGGAGTGGCCAATGTCACCAACTCTGGCAGGAAGAGGCAGGTGGCTGGGAACTGGTCCCTGCTTTTCCCTGAACTGGCTTTGCAACCTTGGGCGGGTCACTTAGGCTCCAAGGCCTCTTCCAGTCAATGCTCTGATTGATTAACCTTTGGGGGTGTTACAGAGTACTAGGTAGAGAAAGGTGTTGCTGGTGAGAAAAAGAGAGACATATTCAATGCAGTCGCTGCTCTCTGACATGAGTTGGTCCCATTTTCCCCCATTAATGCTATCAGGCTGAAACAGGGCAGAACAATTCAGGAAGGGTTTATGAAACAGGCAAGTCTTCATTTGAGTTTAAAGGACCCTGGAATGGGAAGCATGTCCGGGGAGGGAGGCGGTGTGCTTATCTGGTGTCTGGGGGACAGTGGTGGCTGGAATGGAGAGTGGGTGCTAGGGTTTGGGTGGAAGGAGAAAGGGTGAGAGACTACAGTCATGGGGAAAATGTGTTAATTTGCTAAACTAGATAAAGCACAAGCTTGTTAGAAATCAGTGAAGTGGACTTGAATAAGAAATCTGACCTTTCAGTTCCAGTTGGTTGGACTTCACGGATTGGGAAAATAAATTTTAAAACTAGAATGACTGACATAGAGTTCCCAGCAAGATACTCAAAATCAAACAAACAAAACAAACAAGCAACAATAACAAAAAGTCATCTTCTATTACCCCAACTTTAGAAAAGAATGTATGGATACCAGAAATTGTACGAATCATCTCGGAATTTAGAATATAGTAAATTTAGCTTTATGAAAATGTAACAATGTTGTTCCCACACCCCTCCCCCATTTTGACACAAATCAGCAAAAGCTGTCACAGACCAGCACCATGATCTAACTAAGCCATCTTACAGACAGGGAAACTGAGCCCTTGGAGATAGAATCACAATGTGCCCCAACGTTCATGGGCTCTTTAGTTTATGATACACTTCAGTGAGATCTTTAAAAATAAAAGGATGTCTTACTTTTATTTGCAGGGGTCACTGAAGCCAAGGAGGTGGTAGCAAAAGACCTTTATTTTACACTTTCTTGTTAGCTTTAAATCCTGAATTATACTGTAAGCTCTGGAAACTTTAGAATTCAAACCTTTATAATTAAAATTATAGAATTATGAAACTATGGAGACTAACCAAATTTGGGCAGTCTCCTCATTTAATAGATGAGCCAGCTGAAGCCCATGGAGATCCTTCATGGACTATTCAGCTTGGCACGTGGCACGTACCGCTGGACACATAGGCCCTTACTAAGATCCTGAAGGCAGGTGCCGACCACCACGGTTGAAGAATGGCATCACAGTGATTAACAATAAGAGGACTAAAGATGGGGAAGAGAAGCATATCTGATTGGAACTTTTCCATACAAATATTTGGAGTCACAACACTATATTCTTAAATAGGTAATAATTTAAAATTGTTTAAGCAGCACATAGGTATCTGCAGAAGAAATCTAAAGTCAACTCCAAATCCTGATATGCTATGCTGACTTTCTCTCTGGCCTCGGCTGAGGCTTTGCGAAGCCTGGACACCCCCAGCTCACTGGCCTGCTGTGTGTTCTGCTGGGGAGGAGGCCAGCGGGCGGGGTAGACCGTTCTACCAGATGCCAGGCGGGGTCTGTGCCCACAGCTCAGGGCCAGCCAGACAACACAGTGGCCTCTTCAGCCTTCACTGGAACAACACGCAGAAGGATTGTTTGGGGGCTGCCGCACAGACAGGCAGTACAGTGTATCCCAAAAGTCTCTGTACAAAGGAAAAATGTTGTACATTTTTGTAATGAATATTTTGTAAATAAAGGTACATTTAGCCACAATTTCCCATTTTCCCTATATATGGCAACTTTTGGGACACCCTGTATTTAACACCATGCACTGCTAAGGAAGCCCTGCCTTTAAAACAGGAATACTTTAAAAATAACAATCATGTCTCCTGCAGGGAAATTGCCTTCTTATTACAGATATTGTCACATCTGCCTTGTCATATGTCCCCCACAATGATCCAATAAAGTTGGTGGGTTGTGGCAGCTAGCCAGAAGAGAGATAAAAACTGATTTCTAGGCCACCATGCAGTATACGCTACGAGTTCAATTAATGCTTGGACGAAGGAAGAAAAGATGGAAGGAAGGCAGGCAGAGAAGGAGAAAGGAAGGGTGCAGGTGGCGTCTCTGTTCTACAGAGGAGGATGACGGCTCAAGGAGAAAGTCATTTGACCCATGTGACATAAGGGATTGGTGGCGGGAGAATGCCTGGTTGGGGCTGTAGACCCCTGGCCCAGGCTGTCCCTCTCCAGGGCCCCTCCGGGGCAGCTCAACTCTTTGGTGACAGGTACATTACAGTTGCACTTTCAAAAAAAGTAATTTATTCTTTTAATTGACAAATAAAAACTATATAAAATTATCATGTTCCAACATGATGTTTTGATGTATGTATACATTTTGGAATGGTTAAATCAAGCTAACGAACATTAGCATTACTCACAAACATCATTTTTTTTTTTATGGTGAGAACACTTTTAATCGATTTTCTTAGCAATTTTTAAAAATGCAATACAATGTTATTAGCCATAGTCACCATTTTGTATAGCAGATCTCTTGAACTGACTCCTCCTGCCGAACTGAAATTTTGTATCTTTTGACCAACATCTTCTCTACCCCAGTCCCTGGCAACCACCATTCTACTCTCTGCTTCTATGAATTCAAATTTTTTAGATTTCACATACAACTGAGATCATTTGGTATTTGTCTTTCTGTTTCTGGCTTATTTCAATTAACATGATGTTGTCTGGGTTCTTCCATGCTGTAGCAAATGACAGGAATTTCTTCCTTTTCAGGACTGAATAGTATTCCATGGTATATATGTGCCACATTTTCTTTGTCCATTCATCTGCTGATGGTCACTTAGGTTGATTACGTATCTTGGCTATTGCAAGTGATGCTGCAATGAACATGGGAGCACAGACATACTGATTTTATTTCCTATGGATATATATATATATCCAGCAGTGGGATTGGATCATAGATATTTTAAATTTTTTAAGGAACCTCAATACTGTTTTCCATAATGGATATATAATTTACATTCCCACCAAGAATGTGCAAGGGTTCCCTTTTCTCTACATCCTTGCCAATAGTTACTTTCATCTTTTTGATAACAGCCATTCTAATACGTGTGAGGTGACATTTCATTATAGTTTTAATTTGCACTTCCCTGATAATTAGTGGTGTAGAGCATTTTTTCATATACCTCTTGGCCATTTGTATGTCTGCTTTTGAAACATGTCTATTCAGGTCCTTTGCCCATTTTTTAATTCAGTTGTTTCCTTGCTATTCAATTGAGTTCCTTATTTATTTTGAATATCAACCTTTTATCAGATGTATGGTTTGCAAATATTTTCTCCCATTTCATGGGTTGTTTCTTCACTCTGTTGATTGATTCTTTTGCTGTGTAGAAGCTTTTTAGTCTGACACAATCCCACTTATCTATTTTTGCTTTTGTTGCCTGTGTTTTTGGGATCATATCTAAAAAATCATTGCCCAGACCAATATCATGGAGCTTTCCCCCTATGCTTTATTTAGTAGTTTTATAGTTTCGCGTCTTATGTTTAAGTCCTTAATCCATTTTGAGTTAATTTTTGTATATGGTGTAAGATAAGGGTCTAATTTTATTGTTCTGCATGTGGATACTGTTCCCAACATCATTTATTGACTGTCCTTTCCCTATCATGTGTTCTTGGCATCATTGTTAAAAATCAACTGACCGTAAATACATGGATTTATTTCTGGGCTTTCTATCCTGTCCTATTGGTCTATGTGTCTGTTTTATGCCAATATTATGATGTTTTGATTATTATAGCTTTGCAGTATATTTTGAAATCAGGTAAGATAATGTCTCCAACTTTTTTTTTCCTCAAGATTGCTTTGCCTATTGGGGGTCTGTTGTGGTTCTATGAGAATTTTAGGATTGTTTTTTCTATTTCTGTGAAAAAATGTCATTGGAATTTTGATAGGGATTACATTGAATCTGTGGATGGCTTTGGGAAGTATCAGCATTTTAACAATATTAATTCTTCCAATGCATGAAAAACTTCCATTTATTTTTGTTTTCTTCAATATTTTTCATCAATTTTTTATAGTTTTCATTATACAGGTCTCTCACCTTCTTGGTTAAATTTAGTCTTAAATTTTTTTATAGCTATTGTAAATGGGATTGTTTTCTTGGTTTCTGTTTTAGATAGATCATTGTTAGTGTGTGGAAATGATACTGATTTTTGTATGTTGATTTCTATCCTGCAACTTTACTGAATTTATTAGTTTAAACAGTTTCTTGGTGGTCTTTAGGATTTTCTATATATAAGATCATGTCATCTGTAAACAGAGACAATTTAACTTCTTCCTTTTCAATTTGGATGCCTTTTCTGTCTTTCACTTGCCTACTTGCTCTGGTTAGGACTTACAATACTATGTGGAATAAAAGTGCGAAGTGTGGGCATCCTTGTCTTATTCCTGATCTTAGAGTAAAAGTTTTCAACCTCTCACTGTGAAGTATGATGTTAGCCGTCGGTTTGTCATATGTGGCCTTTATTGTGTTGAGGTGCATTCCTGCTAAACCTAACTTGTTCAAAGTTTTTATCATGAAAGGATGTTGAATTTTGAATTTTGTCAAATGCTTTGTCTGCATCTCTGGAGAGGATGGTTTTTATCCTTCGTTCTATTAACTGGTGTATCATATTCATGTATGTTGAACCATCCTTGCATCCCTGGGATAAATCCCACTTGATCATGGTGAATGATCTTTTTAATGTGTGGTTGAATTCAGTTTCCTAGTATTTTGTTGAGAATTTTACCGTCTATATTCATCAAGGATATTGACCTGTAATTTTTTTCTTGTAGTCCTCTTTTCTATCTTTGGTATCAGGGTAATGTTGGCCTCATAAAGTAAGTTTGGAAGTATTCCCTTTTCTTCATTTTTTAGAAGAGTTTGAGAATGATTGGTATTAGTCCTTCTTTGAATGTTTGGTGGAACTCAGCATCGAAGTCATTAGGTCCTGGCCTGGGCTTTACTTTAATGGAAGGTTCTTTATTATTGATTCAATCTTGTATTCATTATTGGTCTGTTCAGATTTTCTATTTCTTCTTGATTCAGTCTTGGTAGATTGCACTCTTCTAGGAATTCATCCATTTCTTCTAAATTATCCAATTTAGTGATATACAATTGTTCATAGTAGTCTCTTATGAGCCTTTGTATTTCTGTAGTATCAGCTGTAATCTCTCCTTCATTTCTCATTTTATTTATTTGAGCCTTCTTTCTTTTTCTTAATCTAGCTAAAGGTTTGTTGATTTAGTTTATCTCTTCAAAAACTAACTCTTAGTTTCATTGATATTTTTTATGGTTTTTCAAGTCTCTAGTTCATTTATTTCTGCTCTGATCATTATCGTTGCCTTTCTTCTACTAACTTTTGGGTTGGTTTGTTCTTCTTTTTCTAGGTCCTTAAGGTGTAATGCTGGGTTATTTATTTGAGATCTTTCTTCTTTTTTGATGTAGATGTTTATTGCTGTAAAATTCCCTCTTAGAACTGCTTTTGCTACATACCATAGTTTTGGTATGTTGTATGTCCATTTTCATTTGTCTTGAGATATTTTTTAATTTCCCTTTTAATTTCTTCTTTGACCCAATGTTGTTCAGGAGCATGTTCTTTACTTTCCATGTGTTTGTGAAGTTTCCAATATTCCTCCAATTATTGATTTCTAGTTTCATGGAATTGTTATCTGAAAAAATACTTGGTATGATTTTAATTTTCTAAAATTTATTAATATTTGTTTTGTGGCCTAAGATATGTTTTATCCTGGAGAATGTTCCATGTGCACTTGAGAAGAATGCATATTCTGTTCCCATTAGATAGAATGTTCTGTACATGTCGGGTAGGTCCATTTGGCCTAAAGTATAGTTGAAGTCTGATGCTTCCTTATTGATTTTCTGTCTGGATGTTCTGTCCATTGCTGAGAGTGGATCTGTTACAGTCTGCCAGTATTATTGTATTACAATCCATCTTTCATTTTACATCTATTAATATTTGATTTATATCATTAAGTACTCCAATGTTGGGTACATATATATTTACAGTTGTTATATCTTCTCAATGAATTGATCCATCATTAAATAATAGTATTCTTTGTCTTTTTTCATAGTTTTTGACTTAAAGTCTATTTAATTTGATACAGGTTGAGTTCCCCTTATCTGAAATGCTTAGGACCAGAAGTGCTTTGGATTTTGAAATATCTGCATTATGTATTTACCAGTTTATTTTCCCTAATCTGAAAATCCAAAATCTGAAATGCTCCAATGAGCATTTCCTTTGAGCATCATGGTAACACTGAGAAAGTTTTGAATTTTGCAGAATTTTGACTTTGAATTTTGGGATTAGGCATACTCAACTTGTATAACTGCTACTATTCTCTTTTGGTTTCCATTTGCATGGAGTATCTTTTTTCATACCTTTATTTTCAATTTAAGTGTGTCCTTGTAGAAAAAGTGAGTGACTTAAAGGCAACATAAATTGGATCTTATTTTTTAATCCATTCTGCCACCGTGTGTCTTTTTATTGAAGAACTTAACCATTTCCATCCAACACAGTTATTCATAGGTAAGGGCTTACTATTGCCATTTTGTTAATTGTTTTCTGGTTGTTTTGTGGACCCTTTGTTCCTTTCTTCCTCTCTTGCTGTCTCCCTTTGTGATTAAGTAATTTTTTCTAGTGGTATTAATATGATTTGACTCCTTTTTATCTTTTGTTTATATGCTTTAGGCTTTTTCTTTGTGGTTACCATGATGCTTACAAATAAAATCCTATAGTGATAACAGACTACTTTAAGCTATTAACAACTTAACTTTGATTGCATAAGAAAACCTCTATGCTTTAACTCCATACCTTCATGCATTTAAAACTTTTGATGTCACAATTTACGTCTTTTTATATCCTTCAACAAATTATTGTAGTTATTATTATTTTAATAGTTTTTGTCTCTTAACTTTCATAAAAAGATATAAGTGGCTCATACTTTCATACTAAAGATATAAGTGACTGCAATGAAAGTATTAGAGTATTCTGAATTAGACTATTTACTTACTTTTACCAGTGAGTTTTATACTTTCATATGTTTTCATGTTACTAATTAGCATCCTTTTCTTTCAGCTTGAAGACTCCCTTTAGCATTTCTTGTAAGACAGGTCTGGTGGTGATGTACTCCCTCAGCTTTCGTTTGTAATGAAAGGGAGTTAAACTTGCTAATTCAGAGTGACTTAGTTCTTCCTTTTGGCTCAGTGTTTGGGATTAACTGAATTCCTTTGGGTGAGTGCTGAGTCTTGCTGAAATTTTGCCCTGGCCTCTTCCGCTTCTAGGCCAGCATCTTGGTGCAGGAGAGAGCATGTCTTTCCTTTCCGTCTCAGATTCTTGCGCTATTCTTGGGGTCCTCACTGTTATCCACCAAAGGGCCACTGGTCTAAAAGGATCTCTTGTGGGAGGGTCTATTGCTTAAGTCCATGTTCCTGCCATCTGTTGCTGGTCCCTGGTACCAGTTCTAGGCTTTGCTGGCCCACTAGTCATCTTAAAACATCAAGCGCCTCACTTGGATACTTAGAAACTTGAATCCCTTGAACACCAAGTACAGACCTGGTTAGGGATCTCACTTTCTACATATCTTCCTATAGACACACTGTCCCCTGATTTCCATTCAGGTACCCTATCCGATGAGAAACTTGCCTTGCAAGTGTACTCTTCTGTTCTGGGGCATCCCCACAAATGTATTAGTGGTTATGACCGGTTCTTGTCCTTGCAAAGATGGCCCTACCATGTTTCAGAATGGCCAGGACCCTAGCCTCTGAAGTGTTTTCTCAGTTCTGCCTCTTTCTCTACCACTATTGTGACGTATACATGATATAAGTTTTCCAAACATATAGTTTTCAGTGTACACTTGAATATATGTTGAAAAGAAAGGCTGAAAAGTAATGAACTAAGCAACGATATTAAGAAGTTAGATAATGACGAGCAAAATAAACCCTAATAAAGTATTAATGTAAGGAAAGAAATAATAAAGATTGGGGAAGATTGATTAGATAGGACTTTTTCTGGCCATGACAAAGTAACTGGTACCAGACAAGCTCTTTCACCACACATAAATATAAAACTGAAAAAAATATATAAGCCTACTTATTTATAAAACAAGAGACAGTTCAGGACTATTATACCTAAGAGAGGAGAAACATACTATGTGAGCCCTATGACTGCCTCAGCTCCCAGCCTGGGGGCATTTTCTAGCATCGTGAGACAGAGCCCGGTGACCTGGGAAGTAGATATCAGAGTTTGGGCTATTGACATGGCTGGTACCAGAGAGAGGGGAGCTACAAAGGGAAAGTGCTGTAGACATCTTCATAGATAATGGAGTCTTTGACTGAATAATACCTGCTTCTGAACAGAGTGAGGTTCTAGGAAGCCTGGCTGAATAGCTGCTGAGGATCTGTGAGCTTAACAGAGATGGTGGAGGTGGTATAGCACTGAGACGTGGGGGCTCCACACAGCCAGTGTGGAGCAGCCTCACTGGACAGGCCAGGCTTTCAGCTGATGCAGCGTAAAGGTCACACCTTAGAAGTAAAGCTACTCTAGTTAGAGTAAGGGCTACTCCAGATTCAGCCTAACAGGTTTAAAACAAGCCTCAAAAGAATCAAGCTGATCCACCAATAAATGAACTGCCTGTCAGCACAAAATTAAATGGTTTCTAGAGGAAGATATCAAAATCTGGACCCTTAATAATGTAGTGTTCACAATATCCAGCATTAGATCATAAATTGATAGACAGATGATCCATAATCAAGGGGGGCAAATCAATTGAAACTGACCCTGAAATAACTCATATGTGGTAATTAGAAGTAGACAAGAACTTTAAAATAGTCATAAATACAAAGAATTAAAGGAGAAATGCTTATAATAAGAGAAAAGTTACAGTACTTCAGCAGAGTAATGAAAACCATGAAAAAGAACCAAACGGAAATTTTAGAACTAAAAATTAAAATATCCAATATTGAAAATTAATTGGCTAGGCTTAATAGTATTAACACATACATATGACTTAATAAATGATCAAGGAGCTTGCAGGTTGATACATAAAAATTGTCAATTCTAAAAAACAAAGAGAAAATAGATTGAAAAGAGACTGACTTGTGGGATAACAGCAAGCAATCTACATATGTGTAACTGGAGTTTCAGAAGTAAAGAAAAGAGAAATTAGGGCAGAAAATATTATTTTGAAGAAATGACTTATATTTTTCCAAATTTGATAAACTTATAGATCCAAGTAGCTCAATAAACCCAAGAAGGATGAATACAAAGAAACTCACACCTTGGCATGTCATAATCAAGCTGTTGAAAACTGAAGATAAAGAGAAAATCTTCGAAACGGTAAAAAACAATAGTAACAACAAAAACCCCACAATAACTACAGGAAGCAATAACAAGAATAATGACTGACTTTACATCAGAATCAATGGAGGGGAGAATACATTGGAGCAGTATCTTTAAAGTGTAGAAAGAAAAAAACCTGTTAACCCAGAATTCTATACCCAGCAAAAATATCCTTCAAAAATGATGGTGAAATAAAGACCTTTCAGGTGAGCAAAAATAGACAGACTCTGTTACCAACAGATTTACATTACAAGAAATAACAAAAGAAATTCTTCAGGCTGGAGAGAATTGACTCCAAATGGAAATTTAGAAATACAAGAAAAAACCAGAAACACCAGAAATAGTACAAATGTGGGCAAGTATAAAGATTACACAATTTTTTTCTTCTCATAATTTATATAAAAGACATGATGATGTATATCTCTGTGCTGTTATAAGGTATGGAGATATAATATGTATGACAATGATAGAACGAAGGGTGGAAATATATTGTTGGAAATATATTGTTACAAAGTTCTTATATTTTATGAGATGTGGTACAAGTGATCAATTTATGTCATAATTCCTATAGAAACAACTAGAAGAACAATGAAAAGAGATGCCGCTGAAAATCCAATGAAGGAACTGATGAACACTAAGTTGAGCCTCCCAGATCCTCTCTAAGGGAAGACTTGTTGCCACAGCAGCTGGGACTACTATTCGCAGTCTTCTGTTGTCAGGGCCTTTAGGGATTGTGGTAGCTGCAGAGAGCTATTTTGCCCACCTCTTCCTTGGACGGTCCACATGAAATGACTGGCCAGTTGAAAAATATAAAGTCTGGCTCTTTTGGCCCAACTAAGGATAACTCTGAAGGACCACTGTAGCTCCAGAGGTCTCTGTGGGTCTTCTGGGGCTAGTGTTGACCAATAGTGCAGCTCAACTTCTCCCTCTGCCCCATTCGTCACCCTTCTCCTCCCTTTCTCAGGCATTAATCTCAAGGTCACTCATGAACAAGCACTTTGCATGCAAAAATCTATCTTGGAGACTTTTCCAGAGAACTCAATCTATAACAGTTAGTAGCAGGAATGTGCCAAGAAAGCAGGTAAAAAAAATGTGGTTTTGGAGCTGACAAAATCACTTGTCTAGCTGGTAATGAGGACCCCATCATAAGTGCTAAGTGGATTAGGTAGGTGGAGGTGGTAGGTGGAGGTAGTAGGTGGTAGATGGAGATAGCTCCTGGTACAGGGCAGTAATCTAATGGTTAAAATTTTCTCTGGTGGTGAACTGGGATGATATAACAGGGGAAGAGATGTGTTGAAATCCAGCTGATGTGATATATCAGGCATTTAAAAGAAAAATGTAACAAAGACCTGGGATTGATTAACAAGCAAGCAAAAGTGTCCTTAGTATCATATGAAGATTTTCTCATCTCCTGCAGCACAAGGGAAGACAGAACTGAGTATGAGGCACAAAGTTAATTTTTAGAGTAGCTGAGCTCCAACTAAGGTTAAATGACCAACTAAGGCAGGTCTATAATATCAAAGTCAGGGCCCTCAATGGGACAATGGAGTGGGGAAAATAGGGACAGTGTTCCTACAAATATTTTTTGATATATTTGCTTAACATAGATAAAATTCACCATTATAATGATTTCAAAATCTGCAAGTTAGTGATTTTTAGTATATTCAAAATATTGTACAACCATATCTAATCTTAGACTATTTCCATCATACCCAAAGAAACCAGGTACCTCCCAATTCCCTCCTCTTCCCATGCCCTGGAAACCACTAATTTATTTTCTATCTCTACAGATTTATCTGTTCTGGACATTTCATGTAAAAGGAATCATACAAAATGTACCATTTTATGTCTGGCTTCTGTCACTTAGAAAGTTCTATAGGTTCATCCATATTGTAGCATATGTCAGGTCACTCAAATTTAATCCTGTGTTTCCTTCTAAGAATTTGTAGTTTTAGCTTTAACATTTAGGTCTTTGATCGTTCTGAGTTAATTTTTGTCTATGGTGCAAAGCAGGGATCCAAATATATTCTTTTGCATGTGGATATTCTATTGTTGCAGCATCATTTGTTGAAGACTATTCTAGCTCCCACTGAATGTTCTTGGAACCCTTACTAAAAATCAGTTGACCATAGATGTATGGGTCTATTTCTGTGCTTTCAATTCTGTTCCATTAGTCTATATTTATCCATACACCAGTATCACATTTCTTTGACTACTGTAAATATGTAAGTTTTGAAACTGGAAAGTGTGAGTCCTTAAATTTCATTCTCCTTTTTAAAGATAGTTTTGGCTATTTGGGGTCCCCTGTATTTCCATATGGATTTTAGAATCAACTTGTTCATTTCTGCAAAAAAAAAAAAAAAAAAAAGGTCATTGGAATTTTGACAGGGATTGCATGGAATCCGTAGATCAATTTGGGGCATATTACCATCTTATAAATATTAGGTCTTCTAATCTATGAAATGATCCATCTTTCCACCTATTTAGGTCTTCTTTATTATCTTTGAATGTTTTGGAGTCTTGCACTTTCTTAGTCAAATTTATTCCTAAATATTTTATTCTTTTTGTTGCTATTGTAAATGGAATTGTTTTCTTAATCTCTGGATTGTTCATTGCTGGTGTATAGAAATACAACTGATATTTGCATATCGATCTTGTATCCTGCAACTTTTCTTAACTCATTTATTAGCTCTTATTGATTTTTATTTACGTTTGCCTGTAAATGTTTTTTGACAAATTCTCCCAGGTAGTGGCTTTAATATGGGGTAGGTTACATGAAGGCAAACCTTTTGAGCATGTCTTCTAGGGATCCTCCAGACAGTGCAAAACAAGTAGTTACAACTGTCTGTGAAAGAAGTTTGTTCTGCTCCCTATGGCACTATGACTACAGGATGGGGTTTTCAAGGCTACCTGAGCTGGGGCATGGTAGATGGGATTAGGATATATTAAAAAGGCATATAACTTGCTTTTCTTACTGAAATTCAACTGTTTTTTTGTTTGGTTTGTTTTATTAACAGCTCCCCTGGTTATTGCAAGATTTTAGTTCTAGAGTTCTGAAAAGTTGATTCTGATAGTGTTTTTTGCCAGTTTTTAAATAGATTTTATGGAGGGGTAGACTTTTAGAGTTCCTTGATCCACCATATTCACAGACTTCAAGCACCGCCCACCCCAATCTTGAATTTGGAAATTCCTCTAAATCCTAAGAATCTATAGAGGTGGCTTGCTTACTTTCCCTGTTTATAAACAATGCAGAAGCCTTTATTCCACAAGACGACATGTGGCCCTGCAGGATTGCCCCACCACCCTCCTATCTGTAGTCCTATGGCTGAGGTTAAGTGTAGGAAAGGGATTACACCCCAAAGGCGCTGCAGCATCTGGTCAGCACCGATAGATAAGAGTCGGAAGAAGACTCAATTATGTAGGACTGGGTCTGAGTGTGCTGATTTATTTTTATTTTTAAAATTATTTTTAATTGACATGTTGTAATTGTACATATCTATGGAGTAAAATTTGATGTTTTGATACATATCTATGTTGTAAAACAGGGGTCCCCAACCTATGGAGAGTTGTATAATTATTTCATTATCCACTACAATGTAATAATAACAGAAATAAAGTGCACAATAAATGTAATGTGCTTAAATCATCCATCTCCTCTACTCCCTGGTCTATGGAAAAATTGTCTTCCATGAAAATGGTCCTTGGTGCCAGAAAGGTTGGGGACAGCTATTGTATAATGATCCAATTAAGGTAGTTAGTATATCTGTCACCTTAGGTACTTATCATTTCTTTGTGGTGAGAACCTTTAAAAGGCTCTCCTCTAGCTGTTTTATAATATACGATATTTTACTATTAATCACAGTCACCCTACTGTGCAATAGAACACCAGAATTTATTCCTCCCATCTAATTGTAACTTTGTACCTGTTGAGCAATGCCTCCTCATCCTCCCATTGAATCTCCCCTCCCCAGTCTCTGGTAACCCCTGTTCTACTCTCTTCTGTCATGTAAAATAGATGAAAATCTCAGGACCACTCTCCCCCATTCCTTATGCAAAAGGGAAGGTCAAGCTTGAAGGTTACCAGCATTATGCATTAG
>RJWJ010006048.1:0-32934 GCA_004363605.1 Indri indri
CTGCTGGGTCTAGGGTTGGTCTGTTCTTCTTTTTCCAGTTCTTTGAGTCGATTCATTAGGTTGTCTGTTTGTGTTCTTTTTGACTTTTGGATATAAGCATTTATGGAGATAAACTTTCCTCTCAGGACTGCTTTGGCTGTGTCCCACAGATTTTGGTAACTTGTGTCACCTTTGTCATTTAATTCAAAGAATCTTTTGATTTCCATTTTTATTTTGTCGTTTATGAAGGAATCGTTCAGCAGGGAGTTGTTTAGTTTCCATGACTTTGTGCAGAGATGAGTGTTTCTGCTGGGGTTGATTTCTATTTTTATCGCACTATGATCTGAGAAGATCAAAATCTCCTACTTCATCACACATTACATGTGTATTTTATATTGATAGATTAATAGATAAAAGATGGTAAATAGAGAAAACATTTTAGCATAAGCATAAGCTGAAAATACAAGCTCTAATGTCAAGGAATTCTTAATTTTTTTTAACTATGCACTTATGGGCAAATGACTACTTCTCTGTTGCTCATTTTAATTATTGACTATCATCTGTAGAATAAGGATAACGTTATTACCTATCTCATGGTGTATTATGAATATTAAATGAGATAACTCATAAATTGTAGGATTTGTCATAAGTGGTAATTACGAGATACATCTCTCTATATATAATGGTTGTATATAATTAATACTGTATGCTATACATGAATATGTTTTGATTATAATATGCATGTAAATTACATGTGTATGTTATAATTGTGTGTGTATAGTTTATGTTCATGTGTTCGTGTATGTGTGAAGTTGACACAGATGAAGAATTTATAATCCCATCTAAATATTACTCTTCTCCCACAAATGGAATAGACATTTAAAAATACGCTTTTATAATCATCTCCAAGGTTTCAAATCGTAATTTTCCAAAACTTTAATTTGGATATGCATGCTTCTGGCAGGAAGTGGGGGTAGGGAATAATGAATGTCTTTATCTTCACAAAGATTAGTGAGCCAGGAATGGCTTCCTTTGTTCAATTGTTTCTTGAAGAGATAGAGTTCCCAGATTGAGGAATGGCAAAAGCATTCTGACTATACAGTGGTTTAATAAACAGTCACAGCATCATTGCTTCCCAATAGCAAGTTCTCTGCATGGCCTTAGAACTTGAGCTTTCACACATGAACTGAACTCTGTTATTTGCGTACATAAGGAATCATAGTCATCTAGTAATATTTCAATAATTTCAGTTGAAATGGCTACAAGAATATTCTTAACAGTTACTAACAATGTTAATTTTTAACATAGATTCCTGATAAATTTACAACTAAAAACTAGTAATCAATATCCTGACATTTGAAGGTTAGGAAAAATGATCATAGTCTTTTTTTTTAAGTTTTTATTTTGTTTTCATTAACAAATAATAATTGTATATATTTGTGGGGTACAGTGTGATGCTTCATTACATGTATATATTGTGGAATGATCATGTCAGGCTAATTAGCATACTCAACACCTCAAATATTTATCATTTCTTTATAGTGAGAGCATTTAAAATCCTTTCTTTTAGCTATTTTGAAATGTAGAATACATTATTATTAGCTATAGTGACTGTGTTGTACACTTGAACATCAAAATTTATTCCTCCTATATAACTGAAAATTTTTACCAGTTGACCAAGGTCTCCCTTTTCTCTATACACCCTTCTCCCACAGTACCTTGTTAACACCATTCTACTCTACTTCTATGAGGTTCACTTTTTTAGATTCTGTATATGAGATCATCTCATATTTTTCTCTCTGTACATGGCTTATTTCACTTAGCTTAATGTCTTCGAGATTTATCCATGTTGTCACAAATGATGAATTTCTTGTTTTCACAAGACTGGCTAGTATTCCATTGTGTATGTATGTCACATTTTAAAAATCCATTCATTCATTGATGGACACTTAGGTTGTTTCCATATTGTGGCTGTTGTGAATAATACTGCAACAATGAACATGGGAGTACAGACATCTTTTTGACATACTGAAGTCAATTCCTTTGAGTATATTCCCAGAAATAAGATGAATCATGTAGGAATTTTATTTTTATTTTTTGAGGAACCTCCATACTGTTTTCCAAAATGGTTGTACTAATTTACAATGCCACCGATAGTCTATAAGGATTCCCTTTTCTCCACATCATCTCCAGTACTTGTTATCTTTCATGTTTTTGATAACAGTCAATACAACAGGTATTAGGTGATATCTCATTGCGGTGTTAATTTGAATTCCTCTGATGATTAGAGATGTTGAGCATTTTTTTTTATATATATATCTCTTGGCCACTTTCATGTCTTCTTTTGAGATATACCTATTCAGGTCCTTTTTCCATTTTTAATAGTGTAATTGTATTCTTGTTATTGAGTAGTTTAAGTTTCTTGGATATTTTGAATATTAGCCCCTTGTCTGATATGTGGTTTGCAAGTATTTTCTTCCAGTCTTTGGGTTGTCTCTTCACTCTATTGTTTCCTTTATTATGCAGCCTTTTTAGTTTGATGCAATCCCATTTGTCTATTTTTACTTTTGTAGTCTGTACTTTTGAAGTCTTATCCAAAAAAAAAAAAAAAAACACCGCCAAGACCAATGTCATGAAGCTTTAGTCTAGCTAAGGCTTTTTCAATTCTTTTTATTTTTTCTAAAAATCATCTCTGAATTTCTGTGATCCTCTCTATTGTTTTTGTAGCCTCTTCTAATTTATTTCCTCTCTGATCTTTTTTATTTCCTTTCTTCTGCTAACTTTGTGCTTAGTAGCTTATTCTTCTTTTTCTAGTTCCTTGTGGAATAACTTAGGCTGTTTATTTAAGATCTTTCTTCTTTCTTGACTTAGGCATTTATTGCTATAAACTTCCCCATTTAGAACTGCTCTTATTGTATTCCATAACTTTTGGTATATTTTGTTTCCATTTTTGTTTGTCTCAAGATTTTTTAAAATTTCCCCTTTAATTTCTTCTTTGACCCAATAGTTGTTTAGGAGTAAATCGTTTCATTTTCACAAATTTGTTAATTTGTCATGACTCTTCCTGTTATTGGCTTCTAGCTTCATACCACTGTGGTTAGAAAAAAAATACTTGAAATGATTTCAGTCTTCTTAAATTTGTTAAGACTTGTTTTATGGTCTAACATGTTATCTATTCTGGAGAGTGTTCCATGTGCACCTGAGAAGAGTGTGATTCTGTTGATGTTGGATGAAATGTTCTATAAATGTTTGTTAGGGCCATTTGGTCTAAATTGTAGTTCAAGCCCAATACTTCCTTACTGATTTTCTGTCTGGATGATCAGACTATGGTTAAAAATAAGGTGTTAAAATACCCTACAATTATTGTATTGCAGTCTCCTTCAGATCTGTTCATGTTTGCTTCACATACTTAAATGCTCTGATATTGGGTATACATATATTTATAACTGTTATAGCCTCTCGATGAGTTGACCCCTTTATCACTACATAATGACCTTTTTTGACTGCTTTTACATTTTTGATTTAAAGTCTATTTAGTAAGAAATAAGTACGCTACCCCTGCTGTCTTTTGTTTTCTATTTACATGGAATATCATTTTCCATTTTTCACTCTATGAATGTCCTTTTAGGCGAAGTGAGTCTCTTGCAGGCAGCATATAGTTTGGTCTTGTTTTTTAATCTGTTCAGCCACTCTATGCCTTTGATAGTAATTTCTGGAAGGTAAGGACTTACTAGTGCTATTTTGTTAATTGTTTCCTTGTTGTTTAGTTGATTTTTTGTTTCTTTCTCTATTCCTTTTTTTTTTTTTTTTTTTTTTTTTTTTTTTTTTTTTTTTTTTTTTTTTTTTTTTTTTTTTTTTTTTTTTTTTTTTTTTTTTTTTTTTTTTTTTTTTTTTTTTTTTTTTTGGTGGTTCCATGGCTTTCTGTAATGGTATGCTTTGGATTTTTTTTTTCTTTTTATCTTCTCTGTATCTATTATAGGCTTTTGCTTTGTGATTACTCTGCAGCTTACATAAAATATCCATACTTATAGTGGGCTATTTTAAGCTAATAATAACTTAACTTTGATTACATATGCAAACTCTACATTTTTACCTTACACCTTTTTGTTTTTGAGGTCACAATTTACATTTTTTAAAAAATTTCTATTCCATAACAAATTATTGTAGCTGTAGTTGTTTTTGATAGTTTTGCTTTTTAACTTTTACATGAGAGATATAATTAATTTACCCATTGTCATCACAGTATTAGTATTTGTATTTGACAAAGTACTTACTTACAAAACTTACCAGTGAGTTTATGCTTTCTTATATTTTCATGTTGCTAATTATTGTCCTCTTCCTCCAGCTTGAAGAACTCCGTTTAGCATTTTTTGTAAGGCAGATTATTTTGTGTAGTGATGACAAACTCTGTGAGTTTTTGTTGTCTAATAAAGTCTCTATCACCCCTTTAATTACAAAGACAGACTTGCTTGATATAGTTTTCTTGGTTGACAATTTTTTTTTCTCTTAGGATTTTGAACATATCATACAACTTCGTTTTGTCCTTCAAGGTTTTTGCTGAAAAATCTACTGATAATCTTCTAGAGTTTACCTTGCACATAAAAATTTCCTTTTCCCTTGCTGCTTTCAAAACTTTATCTTTATGTCTAACTTTCATCAATTCAATTATGATGCATGTTGGTTTGAATCTCTTTGGATTTATATTATTTGCTGACTGTTGGGCTTCCTAGATATGGATTTATATTTCCTTCTTCAGACTTAGGAAGTTTTCTGCCATTATTTCTCTGAATAACTTTTATTTATCTTTTTTTTTCTGGAATGTTGATAATATAGCTGTAATTTTGATTGCATCTTGTAAGTCTCTTAAACTGTCCTTATATTTTATCATTATTTTTTCTTCTTAGATTGTATGATTTCCACTGACTTGCCTTCAAGTTTACTGACTCTTCTGCTTGATACAGTGTATTATTGAAATTTTCTATTGAATTTTTCTATTCAGTTATAGGATTCTTTGTCTCTATTATTTCTGTTTGGTACTTTTGTATACAGTTATGCTTTGATATCAACTGGTATTGGTTGATACCAATACCTACAGATTGAAAATCTGGGTATTGGTTCCAGGACCACCTACAGATTGAAAATCCATGGTTGTTCAAGTCCTTCAGTTAAATTGGTATAATAGTTGCATATAACCTATATACATCCTTCAGTGTACTTTACATAATCTCTAGATTCCTTATAATAATATACTGCAAACATTACATAAATAGATGTTAAATTGTATTATTTTTATTTGCATTTTTATTATTGTATTGTTATTTTATTATTATATTTTTAATATTTTCAATTTATAATTAGTTAAATCCATGGATGTGGAACCCATGGATAGGGAGGACCAACTGTACTTTCTACCTTTTTCTTGAAATTCTCAGTGCATTGGTCTCCCGATCTCAGTGAATATCTTTATGATCATTATTTTGAATTCCCTGTTAAGTAAATCACATATCTCTACTTCACTTGGGTCTGTTTCTGAGATATATCTTGTTCTTTTATTTGGAATTTAGTCCCTTACTTCTTTATTCCTCTTGACTCATGAAGAGTTGATTTCTACACATTAGCTAACAAAACTACCTCTCCCGGTCTTATCATACTTGTCTTGTCCAAAAGAAGGATCTCACCGATCCATCCAGCCAGAGATTTTAAGGTGCCTCTCAACTCTTTGTTTTTGTCCAGACTGCTCTGTTTTTGATGCCCTTCTTGAGCCCAAGATGTGCCATGATCTCCCAGTATCCCAAGGCCAGTAGGGTCAGAGGCAGATTCTCTAGATGTATCTGAAAAGTTGGGGTCTTTTATGTATGTTCCAGCTCATTCTATTACCATGGTGAAGCTGAACACAAGTATTGATCTCCCACTTTTTCTGCACTAAGCCAGGGAGAGGAGCCGTGGCAAATTCCTGCACTCACTTTCAGGCTGCACCCTCTGACCCTGCTAGGAGTGGGCCCATTTTTTGTCCAAATCTTTGTTTCCTCTGGTATAAGGCCACTCAGGAATATGTAGCCCCACTGACTCCCACAGCTAGGTGTGTAAAGGAGATAGTCCCTTAGGTGGGAGCTATAGAAGTTGTGCTACTCAGCTCATGGCCAAACTCCTTCCAAGAAGAATGGGCAGACCTGGAGTTATCACTGGGGAGAGCTGGAGGAAAGGCTTGTGGAGTGCCAGTCTCTGGCGTAGGCTCCTAGAGGGCTGCTGTATTATTTGTTTGCCCTGTTAGATCCGTAATGCAAGTTTGTTAAAAGTCAGTCCACCAAGTTGAACCTGGAAGTGTGTGTGTCATAACCCCCTCCAGGCAGAAACAGGAAGCTGCTTTTTCAAAGTCCCTTCTTTGCACTACTCCTGGGGGAATGAAGCCTCTGAAAGTAGTTGTGTTCCCATATAGAACCACCGATTTTTTCCTGTGGTCTACAGAGCCTCATATATTTCTAATAATTTCTGCTTGCAGAGTTCGTGATTTAAGAGCCTTAGAGTTAAGGGAACCTTATGTTATGATGGTGTATGTGAGTTCCAGACCCATTTCTCCACAGGGAGAAATTGAGTGTTGAGGACTCCTTTCCCAATTATACGGTGCAGTGCCCAAGATGGGGTCCATGATACATGTGTCTTACCTTTTCCTACTCATTTGATGTGGATGTTTTCATAGTTGCCCAGTGGGTAGGAGTCTCTCAACTGATCTCTGACATTCTGTCAGGGAGAATTGATCAATGAATAGATGTTTATTCACTGTGTCCATGGATGTAGTGAGTCGGGAGATTCCTATTCTGTCATGTTGCTAAGGTCACCTCCCATTATCTGTTTCTAACCTTGAATATTATCTGGTCTCTTGAGTGTAGCTCTGTCACTGCCTGGTTACATAGTTTATTTATTTGTTTGTTTCTTTTATAAAGTAGTCATAAATGTGTTTGCAAGTTATTCATGAGAAATAGGTCAGGAGAGAAATGTTATTGTCCATGACACTGCTAAGATATTTAAAAACAGGGATTATGCCTTTCATATCTTTGCTTTCTAAATATAGAAAAGAAAGGTGCTTGACACAAATAATGAATGTTTATGAAATGAATGAATTAATATGTTATTGCTTAAGAAAAAGGAGGCAATCACAAAGATACAAGTCACTCAAGTCAACACAAGTACAATCAGTTTAAAACAAATGATAACATAGATATTCTCATATTCTTGGCAAAACCTGAGGCCATGTTCTTAAGGCCAATTCTCTGAATATTACTCAATAAGTAAAGTTTTGTTTGATTTAATTTGCTTTCTGTCTTTGATATTCAGAAATTATTTTCCCTGTGGCATGACCTCTCTCTTCAAATGCCATCTCCTTGCAAGACCAGATAAAAGCTATATTTCAGATTTACTCCTGCTTTCCTTCTAGCAAGTTTTATTATTCCTAGCTCATTGGTCTTAACTAGTTCTAATTGAACAACTTATTTGACTAAAAGTAGCCAAATGTTGTCGTGTTTTAATTGCATTCATACATACTAAAGAGCAAAATGTGACTGCTTTAACAGAACATGTAGAATTTCCATGTAGACAGGTAAATGTTACCTCATTCACTGGACTGAGAACTCCTTTTGAGCAGGCACTTTGTTTCCCTCACTATAATTACCCCAGAATCAGGTGATTTATGGTTAAGATTCAATAAATAATTTTTAACCAATTAAATGGTTTAAATCCTTCCAACATAAAATAAACAGTACATAGCATCTATACTACTTATGGCTACTTGAATTTGTGACTGTCATGATTTCAACCCAAACTGGAATTATTTGTGCTGACTTTAATGAGACTGCTAGCAAAGAAAAATGACTCAGTTCTCATTTTGTGTTCTGTGTCCAGAAATAGTTTACTGGTAATGTTGAGCGATACCTCACTGGTGATCTGATTTAAATTCAAATAAATGACTTAAAATGAAAACTCCTATGTTGCATTGCCTCTAGCTGATATTGTTATGCTAATCCTAAATGTGCATTGTATATTCAGAAGCTTAAATGATCAATAGAAGCTGCATGTTTTTCTACTGAATTATTTTTTTACCAAATTTTAAAACTAGGAGAGATAAGTTTCCTATGTATATTTTTAACTGCAGCTAATGTACCCAATAGCAACAAAAAGAAACACAGATGTTTAAAAAGATTCAGAAAAGCAGTTAAACACAACTTTCATATTTTTACACATGGCATCAAATAATAAATAGATTTGAAAGTCAAATTTAGAGGGCAAAGGCTATCATTTGAACATGGTTTTATGGTCCACTTAGGTATTTAATATCTTGTCTTAAAATATATTCAACTTTACTTATACCAAAGCAGGAAAAACAATCTTGAAAGAAATGTTTTTTTTTAAATAAACCAAACACTTATTTATTGGGTTCAAATTAATCTCATATGAAAGTATAAGTTAAGAAAATAACAAGCCATTATATTTAAGCAAAAGTTTACATTTTGTATTTTTTCCAAATAGTATCGGCATTTTGGGACTACTTTAAAATAACAATATATTTCTTATGGTTCATTATCAACACAATATGGCTGAGCTATGAGCAAAGATGCAATATTCTTGACTTCTGATAATGTAATTTCCATAAAAAAGTATTAATAAAACCTAGCAAGATACTTTATATCATTTTTTTAAGGTCAGTAGTAATTGCACAAATATATGCATGTTTTTCAGCCAATTTTATGTACAAATGTGCAAGTCCTTATGCACGTCAACAGACCTTCATAATGACCTACTTTCCACATGCTAGCATAGTCTGGTGTGAGCATGCTTACACATACATTTTAAAGTGAGAACTAAGCCCTGCAGAACAGCAAGGAATTTCAGGAATTTTTTTTCATAAACGGTCATGATTAAAATAAGAAATTGGCCCTGATTATGCACTTTATAGTTTCATATTGAATGTTCTATTTTAAAATTTATTTTGGGCTGCTTTTTTGGGTAACTAATGTCTGTGACAGAGGTGACAGATTTCTGATCTTATAGAATTCTCCCTTGATCTGATAGACCCTGTACAAGGTCCTTGATCTTGATTGTCTGCGCTAATTCTCCTCACGCTAGCTGAGTGAAGGGTTTGGAAATCTCAACCTGCCCCCAAAGGCTTATCTGAACAGACATACTGTAGAGCCACCCAGCCACCTGGTTGGAAATTGTGGAATTAAATCATCTCATCTGATACAAAAAAAGCACACACAATAGCCATAGCTATTGACACAGTAGGATGTAGAAGACTATGCATATATACAGATTTGATTTGAAGAGCAGAATTTCAGTCTGACTAGGATGCACTTTGTACTGTAATACAAATGAGAGAAATTATTATAATACATAATATTATATAACGTTTACATATAGTTGTGCATGTAAAAATATTTCTGTATACATGTTCGTGCTCATTATACAAAAATACAATGTTGTGATTTGGAATCTTTAATTACAAAATCAGATGATAGTTTATTTTTTTCACTGAAAACCCAAGATCTTTAAAGGTAAGTCTAACTCAAATTCAAATTAACATAGCTGTTAAAACCTTTTCAGAATCTTTGAGATGAGAAGTAGCTGTGATCAAAAGAGATAAAATATATCCATTGATTCTTCAGTAAAAATTCATGGAAATAATTATAATGATGAAATGCCGCTCCATATTTATGTGTCTTTCTGACCTTAGAGAAAATATACATAAAATTGAAAACAAATAATTTGGTACAATATATTAAGGTAGCATAATCATTGTAATTCATACCTGCTGCTGCTGGTGAGAAAGACACATCAGAGGTTTAAACCACAGCTGCTGTAAATAGTGCATTTCACATAGCCAGGATCAAAATGCCTTTGAGCTGGAGACAGAGAGCAGGAAACATTGAAAACAGAGCTCCCTACAAACAAACGTGGCACATGTGAGTGTATGTGTGTGTGTGTAAAAAGGTACCTGTGATTGACATTTAATAGATGACTATTTCCTACTTCCCCAAGCTACTTGTCTTTGTCAGGAAAAAAAAAAAAAAAAAGGTACTTCAAGGATTCAATAAGATCTGCACAAAATTTTTATACCAGATTATAAATCCATAATTATATTAGTGTGTTTCATATTCAAGAAACATCAGTTGGAAATAGGTATTGGCATGATATAAATCAATCAAAGCAAAGCTTCAAAACAAAAATAAATAAGGTCCTAATGCTATTTCTTTTGATAAAGGTGACTTTCAGCTGCAAAAATTCTATGTTCTGTAGAATGCGGCCACTTTACCCATTGAATCGAGTGTGGAGATATGCAGGAAATACTATTGATTTTAAGAATTATTTGAACCAACAAACAGATTTAAAATGACCTTCCACTGTGATAACAATATCTATAATTTGAAAAGAGTTTGTAGAGGAAGAAATGTTGCAAGGTCTGGAGTAAGATAAATGGCAATTTATGGAGGTCAGCTGGCCAATTTCAGATCAAAATAGTTGATACTGCTGCAAAGCAGTAAATATATCAACACAATTTCTGGAAAATCAAAATTTGAGGATACTTTAATTTTCAAAGAATTGTTTTGCCGGTCACTTTGGAATTGCTTTATCTATACAGCTAATCTTATAACTTCACTATTTGTTGTTTTCAGATATGTTTGTAGGAATAGAATGCATTGACTCCTTAAAAATGTAACTAGAAGAATCTATCTGTTCAGATTTGCTGAAAGGACATTGCGTAATGAACCTTAAGTCTCAGGTCAGCTCATAATTAAAAATATAGAAATAATAATCATGAATATATTTTTAAAACATGTACAAATTACTTCTTTTAGATAACCAAAATTTTCTATTAAACTTAGTGATGTACTTCAAGATTCATTCCATTTTTCGTATTTTACAAAGAGTTAGAGATGGCACCCATGGTTTCAGTGATTGGTCCAGACTCATGTTTAATCTTAAAAACAAAAGTAGCTTCAAATAATTCAAGACTTTCCATATGCTTTCAGTATTCTAAATTAGAAAAGCTTAGTATAAAACAGCATGAACGACTTCAGATATTATGCATTTTCTTCTGCTGTCCTATAATAATTTAAAAATACTAAATAGAAATAGGCAAAGTGTACCTGTCTAAAAGCAAGGCTCATTTAGAATGAACTCAAAGCTCTTCTAAAATCACCCAGAGAAGGGATATTCTTCTGAACTAGCAAGTTACACATCTACAAAAACATTTGTCTTTCCAACTAACTTCTACCTGGACCCCTGGGGAATTTAGAATGCCCGTTGTTTCCTTCATTCTTTCGGGCTCCATCTGCTCAGAACTCCTCCCTTTCAGTCTCAATTTGAAAACTTGCTCCCTGGGTTAACTAAATTATTTTGTTGTGCCCTGACTCAGCATCAGCTCAAACACCGTGTGTTCTTGTTCTTGTTAATCCAGTTTACAGGCAAAACATAACCTAATTTAAAAAAGAGCTGAAGAAAGTAATTCATTAATAAGTATTTCCTGCTGATTGGGTACTTTGAGAATTATTTAGAATTTCCTTGGTTGAGTCTTTCAAGGTTTAAAAGTTACAATAGTTTCAGTTATTGGAATTTCTTTAAGGATGAATTGCTTAGCAGAAAAACTTGCATACACATCGTTTTTAGAAAATACCGGCAAATATTGAGTCCATTCATTTACTGTTAACAAGTAGTTACCATTTTATCCATTCATCTGTTCAAAGAAGAACATATTAGTAAGAACGAAAACTCATTTGTGAAAATATAGATGTTTCCTCTCTTATGTGTATCAGAATCTAGGGGGAAGGAGAGATCAGGCAACAATGCTTTTAAAATAACGTTTTCACAACACACTCTTTTATATAATAATATTTAGCCTGGTTTGTCATATTTGCTTTATCATTGTCTCCATCAATTTACATGGATATATATTATTTTATCTGAACCATTTGAAAGTGAAATGGAGACATCATTCCCCAACCCCCATCACAAATTATTCCACTGTGTATTATGTAAGAACAAGATCATTCATTTTCATAACTCTACTAAGGAAATTTAATGATTCGATGCTATTATTTAATCCACACCATATATCCCATTTATGTCACTTGTCCAATAAATGCCACCTATAGCTATTTTCCCTCCTTGTCTGAGATCTACTCCAGAGCTACTCATTGTGTTTATTTGTCACATTTCTCTACTTTCCTTTATTTTGGAACATTATCTCAGCCCTCCTTTGTCTTTCTTGATCTTCACATTTTTGTAGCAGATTCCACATTTTGGGTTATTCTAATACTCCTTCATGATTATATTCAGGTTATAACTTGTTTTATCAGTGATGCCAGAAAAATTGTGTGTCTATTACATATTTTGGAGTTAAGGTTTTTGGAATGTTTAGGTGGTCTCAGAATTAATCAACTGGAATCATAGAAGCAGTACAGAAAAGACTACTCTACAGATAGGATGAACTACCAGGAACATGAGTGTTCTTTTAATGTTATATTTATTTGTTAATCTATATTAGATTCCTGGAACTGTAATAGATGCTACGGCTATCTTGATAAAGATGCCGATTGGGTAGTATCAGAGATCAGCAAACTATATCCCTCTGGCCAAATCCAGCAAAGGTCATTCATTCATGAATTGTTTATGGCTACTTTTACGTGACAACAGCAGAGTAGGGTAATAATAACAGGGATCATACGGTCAACAAAGTCTAAAATATTTACTATCTGTTTCTTCACAAAAAAAATTTTCCAATCCCTGACCTAATACAACATAATTCTAGCTAATAAAGTTTTTAGATAAACAATTATTGATAAACAGTTGAGTAATGAGAAAAATATGTTAATGCTCAGTCCCGTAGCTTTTTTTTTTTTTTTTCCTTAGGGTGACTAGATTCTGGGCTTGCATCTTATAAATATTGCACTCATTGTGTAGTACAAAATATGTAATACTTTAAAATACTCTACTATTCATATTCTAGGCCTTGCTTAGGAAGAATAAGGGATGCCACTTAGCCAGAAATCCCTAGTGTTTCACAGCCTACCTCTCACAAGATTCTATTATTCTTTTGCCTACTCCCTGCTGTAGACTGTACTTCAAAGGACTAAGCTCAGAAGGCTTCGGCATTTTCTGTGTCAGCAAAGACTGTCTTTTCCTTCAAGCAATTTATTAAAGGGAGAATCAGATTGATTTTAGCAAAATATATTCTGTCTTTCCTGAAGACAGAATTTTGTCCCATATAAGAACTCTTCTGCTTATGTCTTGAGCAGAATCACATTTTCAAACCGGTGTCTGGACACGTGAAGAAATCCCATTACCCAGTAATAGGATTTGTCTGCACACCTCCTGTGCACTCCTTTGGTAACTGAGGAGTCCTTCACAGTGGGCTGGGGTTTTTCCTTTAGGTTTACTCTGACATCTGTCCAAATAATTTCACTCTATGATGCATTTGTTTCATTTAAACCCACCAAGAGGGTGAGAGATTAGTGGTTGATAAAATTATTGAATAGCATCAGTGTTCTCCTGGATTTCACTGAAGAAGATGCCCTGAAATTAGCTTTTGTCTGGGAAAGAACCACAGTTCAACCATTTGCAAAATAACTTGGGGGTGAAACCAACAGCTGTGTTCTTAGATGATGTACTCGTCACTACCGCTTTCTAATCCCTGTCATTCAGACTGCTTCAAAAATGTGGTAAACAAAACTGTTAAAGAATAGTTGTAACTTTAAAAGCAGTAGTCTGCAAAAATGGATGTGCTTCTCATAGTCTGATAATAGAAATATTATACTTTGGGAAATAACAGGAACACACTGTAGTTTACACTAGTACTAGCACATCTTGGTGAAACTAGGTCGGTTCCACTAATATGGAGTGAAGCTGGATTTAATGTCCAGAGTACCCTTATTTGGCTTCCTGACTGTGCCTATAACTTCATTCCTGGTTGCTAGCAGGTACCCTCCAGCTCTTTCCCTGAGTGTTTCTCTTCTCTGTATCAATCTAACCTTCTAATGATAATAATACTATGAGTTGCTAGAAATTCCTATTCTGTCCCACGTTTCTTACTTGTATTAACTGTCATTCTTACAGTCTTTTTGCAAGGTAGACATCATTGTCTCACTGTTACAGATAAAAGAATCAGCCAAGGAATGTCTTTGACTCTTCAAGGACCAGATAGTAAATGACAGAGTTGGGATTAAATCCCAGATCTGAAACTAAAGCTCACTTACTTTGATGCCAGAGCTCTACAAGTACTATTGGTTATTATTTGGCCTTATTAATTAACTGTAGAACAAATTTTTTTAAAATATTAATTGCAATTCTAACATTTTTTGTTTTCATTGAGCTCTCTCCTGCTTGAGAAGCATATTTTTCTTAATTGCAAAATGGTGAAGAAAGAGAAAAAAAACCCTGTGCAGTGACAGTGAACCTGCATTATTTATATATTTCCTTGAAACCTGCTCATTACTTTACTGCTTGACACTGCCTGATACATGCCAATCTGACACAAACAAGGAGACTTCTCGATATTCAACTTTATCTTGTCAAATCGTGTTAAAGAACTAACCTAAAATACATCTCCAATTTCCATGCACTATGTTTTGTTTATCATTTTTTGATAGAATTATATTATGGCTCTGTAAGTTAGCTGATTCTTAGTAAATTTAATTGTTTTAATGAAACGATTAATCCTCCTTCAAAAAGTTTAAATTGGTTTTGGAGACAAATGCAAATATAATATCTATAATTTCATATAAATCTGTGCAAAAGTAAAAAGTATTAACTGTGTATAAACTACATTTAACAAGCTACGAATAGACTCTGCCACTTAACATGTTAACTGCATACTAATTTTAAAGAGACATTCCAGACTGATTTTAAGCAGACATAACAGATGATACTGGAAACCTCTTCCCAAGACTTACTATGGAATGTCAATACCCAGTCCTGCAAACCCCAGACACCATTGCAACCCCTTTTATTTCACTTTTATAAGACGGATGGGAATGGGGAGAGCAGGAAACAACAGTAGATAGCTATTCATTTTGAAGGAAGTGAAGTATTTATAGTAAGAGACTTTTCCTTTGTCCAAAAAAAATTTTTTTTGAGGTGTATGGGGCAAGGGATGTTTCCAAGAGAATCACTTGTGATGCTGAATGCCTGTAAAAGAGGAGGCTATCTGATTAACGTGCAGAATCTGCAGAGCCACAAATACTGGAGTGGCACATACCCAGCAGGTGAGAAGATATTATAATATAAAGAGTATAAATACAAAAGAAGAATCTGAAAGGGAATATAAGATGATAAGAAGAGGAAGAAAACAGAGCTGTCCAAGTAGCCACTGGTTAAACTGAGGTTGTGCCTCACCAGGAGAGAGAATTAGAGACATGAGAATGAAGCAAGATATAGATACCCCCCATGAAAAAGACTTTTTAATTTTTTTTACATTTTTTATAAAGCTAGTTTAATTTTGTGTTAAAAATGTTCGAGCCTTTATTACCTTTGTTGCATGAATTCATTCCTTTCTAACAACCTTTTAAGCTTTAATTTATAAAAATGCTACTATACTATCATGCCTTTAAAATCAGTGATCCATTTGATACTTAATTCTAAAGTATTTGACACTTCCTGCCTGCACAATTTTAAAAAATCATGCACACAAAACTCTGCAATAAATACTGCAGTCCAAAAGGTTCACCCTATTTTGGGGTTTACCCATCTGTAATTATATAGTTCTGTTATCTAAAATATACTACTTAAATCTAAACTTTACATTTCAAAAGTTATCTTCAGTAGTAACAAAGTATATTTTCTGTAGTTATTTCTAATGTTATTTTTCATGAGGTGAGTAGTTATGTATACTTACAATCTCATGAGTTTATAAAGTCTCTTTTTTGATACTTTATGTATATACATATAAATAATATTTTACAACTTTCTGATAAGTTAGTTCCCCCACAAGATTATTTATAAAGCACACATTAGTAGTAAATTTAACAGCATATGCTAGTAGTAAAGCATTTTAAGGAATCGTTCATATTTTTTTCACTTACCATTCTACCTGTATTCACCTGCGCGTCCACCTTGCTTTTCCTTTCACAGAAGGTGAGGAACTTGGAAGCCATTTTACCAAAGTGGCACTCAACTCAAAAGACCTGTGTCATTATGCTTTTAAAAATAAATTCATTACAAAATATAAAAAGCAGAATTGAATGACTATTTTAAACTACCTCAGAACTTTTAGATAGTCCTGTTTTCATGGTGGATTATGAACATTATACAATCTTTGGGAAAAGTGAAAGCAGTAATTCAACTTTTAGAATAATACAAGTTGAATATCTCTAATCTAAAAATCCAAAATCTGAAATGCTCTAAAACCCAAAATTTTTTAGCACCAACATGATGCTCAACGATCATATTCAAAGGAGCATTGCAGATTTCAGGCTTTCAGTTTAGAGATTTTGAACTTGTGAGAAGTACAAATATCCAAAAAAATCCAAAATCCAAAACACATGTAGTTCCAAGCATATTGGATAAGGGATCGCCTGTGACACTTGCCTCACTACATCTCTACAGAAAGCAATAATGTAGCCCTAAACTGTAGTAACATTATTACTCATAATATGACTTTAGATTATAAATGCTGATACTTAAAACAGATGTGTACATGCTTCAAACGTTTTATTAGAATTTAGCTTTTGCTTAAACTGTCTTTAATACTAAAAACAAAACAAAACAATAAACACCCCATGTTAAAATCACTTAATAAACTTACAAACTTGAAAAATAAACACACTTCAGATAGCAATAAGCTTCATATTACGAAAACCATATATTCCAAGTTTCAAAGATTCGACAAGTTCTATAGAGTATCTTTCATCAGTACGTGGAAACTTTCAAAGTGATCTTCTGCTGTGCAGGACTAGATGCCATTCACTGGTTTGAGGTTGAATCCATTCGAAGGCATGTTGTGGCAGTGCAGTAATGGCGGGATGGTAAAATGTGAAGTCTGGTCTGGTATACTGAATGTTAAATCTATAGTGCTTTGGATGATACAAGGTACATTTCATTTTTATACAACCCAGGATGTAATGGCAGAGCTGACTACTAGAAGGTGGCATTGGTGTTGTAACTGCTGGTTTTGGAAGCAGTACTGGAATTCCTCTACTCATACAATTGCAAGGACAATTTTGTTTAGTACACTTTGCATCATATTTACAATTTGGATGACAAAATAAACTTTTTTCAGCAAATTTACAATTGGGGAAGGCTTTGCAAGGTGAAATGGGATGCTGGTCAGCACATTCATCCCCATTTTTACAAGCAGGTCAAGACTTTCAGGGCTCCAAAGGCTTTTCTGGTTTCTGAGCCAGCACTTTCCTGTGCCCAAGAGCTCCCACACTCAGTTCAGTCACCTCAGCACTGGAAAAGCTACCCTTTGGGTCATCAAGCTGCCTGCTTGTCAACTGCAACTGCTATGGGTGAGTGGAGGAGACGTTTGAGTTCTCTGTTTGCTTAAGACACTGGGTAAGATACAGCCTAGGCTTGGGTTGCCAAAGAATAGAATCATAAATAAATCCTTTTCCATGCACTTATTTTCTGCAGTTCTAAGCAAGAAAATAAATAACAAGCTCCATCTGAATTCTCTGAAAGGAATAACTCAGAAAGTGGTATACTAGCCAGGTCTCTAAGTTTTCTTCTCCTCATCCTCTTCCTCCACATTTTTATTATTATATTTCTAGCCCTTAGTCAGGTATTGTTATATTAAGGGTTAGCTCTTATAACCTAAAGCACTGAAATTAAAGAAAAAACTTTTAGTGCCCCATTTTGATAATTAATAATCTAGAATCTTAAACTAACGGTGGGTGGAACTACCAACAAAATAAAGAGGAGAATGAGACAAAGAAAGAGATGGCAAAGAGTCAGTGACTCCTGGCATTTGGGGATATTTGTCCAAGAATCTTTTGGGTAAAAGCTGTTTACACATGGAAGTCTGCTGCTAGATTCAGGGTTCTTGGGAAACCCATCTCCTTCATGATTCTATTTGCTCTGGGGTATCTTGAGAGATTCTCAATTATAGATCTCCCCTTGTGAAGACCTTCAGGTCAGGAGATTGTGATGATTTATTTTGAGTTGGGAAATGTGAGTCTAGAGATCCAATCCTTGTAATTTAATCACCACATCTATAGTTAACAGGACCTAAGGGCTTTTTTCATAAAATTTAAGAGTGGTCTTATGGAGGTGTCTTTTTCAGTAAACTAGATCTCCATGCTAAAGGCTGTGCAGGGATTCCAGCAGTCTGTCCTTGAGAAAAGACACTTTGACCTGTTATGAGCATAAATATATTACATTAAATCTTTAAAGTATTTGACCATTTTCTATGAACTGAATTGTGTCCCCCCCGCCCCAAATTCTTATGTTGAAACCCACTGTGGCTATATTTGGAGATAGGACCAATAAGGAGATAATTAAGTTTAAATGATACGATAAGAGTGAGTCTCTGACCCTATAGTCTTTTAAGAGGAGACCCCAGAGAACGAAAGCAAGTACTTGCTTGCTCTTTCTCTCCCTCTCTTCCTCATCTGAGGACAAAGGATAAGGCGGCTTTCTGGAAGCTAGAAAGAGAGCCCTGAGGCGAAAGTGAATCAGCCTGAACCTTGTTCTTGGACGACCCAGCTTCCAGAATGGTGAGAAAATAAATTTCTGTTGTTTATGCCACACAGTCTATGGCATTTTGTTATGGCAGCCTGAGCTGACTAATACACCATTTATACCTGTAAATATTTACAATCACTCGGGGAGGGTGTTATTCTAGTCTCCTGGGTGATCTGTGAGTAGTTTGCTAGTGATATCCTCTGATTTCCTTTGGCAAAGTTCAGAAAAGACATCAAAGCTAAGGATATTACCCTAGCACTTAGCTTTGATGGGTAATGCCCCTAGCCCATGGGTAGTAAAGCTTAAAAATCATCCGAAGAATTATAATTCTTCACATAATTTTCAAGCTTTATTATAAAAATACTATTGTTCTTTCAGTTTTAACTGACGATTAAAGATGATAAGGATGTGGGGTTACTTTATAACAGGCATTGTCTTACAAAGCACCTTGATTACAGTCCCTACAAAATCAGTACCAGTGTCACTGAATGAGTAATTTGGTATATACCATGTTGGAAATACAAAGTCTATAAGACGAAAATAAGCCATCCAGAAAATAGAGAGACAATGATAAGAGCATATTCATTTTCATATCAAGAAGATGAATGCTTAAAATCCATCTTTCAATATCCCAATAGACTTTTGGCTCTTGCTCTTACTACTTTGCCAGGTTATATGTTTAGCAGATGAGACACATGCCAGAAATAACACCAGGAATTTTGAGTGAAATTGCCCTCCGGATGCTGGTTTAAGATTGCAGATAATTTATCTATGCTATGGTGGTAAAATGAAACTGTTCTGGATAATGAATTATTAGCCAGCATTATCAGAATGGAAGAGATTGGAAATATCTCTTAAGGGATAACACACAATTAGTTTAAAAACAGGTAGTCAATGATTGCCCTAATAGTGAGAACATATTATACACAGTGAGGACATTGACAATTGTCTAGGGCCTTTTGATTTATAGCATAAGACATACCATAATGGTCACTGATTATCCCCAAACAACTAGTGTATAAAATTTTAAAACATAAATCAGTTCATATACCAATACTGTACCAGTCTTTCTGCTTGAACATTAGTATGCATTTGAAGTAAGTATGCAATCATTAAAAGTTATTTATATTAATATATCTTACTTATTCATAATGAACTATAAGAACTGAAATGTCAAACAAACCTGATTAATTTTACAATTTTTCTTTCATAAGGAGAATGAGGCAATCATTTTGGTACCTGGTGGCCATTCCCAGAAATCTACAGATATTTATTGTTCTGAACTTGGTGTCTGAATTTGGAAAAGATAAAGAAGGAACACCTGACAGGAAGACTTGACAGCCGTAGAGATAAATCATATTCATTCGCAGTAAGAAATAGGGGACATCAATAAGAGACAATGATTTTAGCAGTTTAAATTATGCGCCTCAGAATCAGGACACTTAAAAATGATGCAGGTCAAGAATGTGACAGAAGTAGTGAGAGTTAATAGTACATTTTGGTGATAAAAACAAAACTTTTCTATCTGGACAAAGAATAAATGGATCCTTTTATAGAAAAAAATCTAATTTTACTTTTGGGTATTTATCTAGTAATAATTTTCAGGGAAGGATCTAAAAACATTTTACCTTACAAATAAAACCATTCACCTCGAGTCAAAGTTGTTACAATATTTAACATATTTTATTGTTTTTAGTCATTGTTATTATTCATATTCACATCAATAATCTATATGTACATTTATATATGCATAAGTTTTTGCAAATATAAATATAATTATTCAGGTACATGATAAAATTAAACATTGACCTTGGTTTTAAAATATAATTAACATTTTCAACATATCATATGAAACTATGTATATTTTATATTCATTATTCTACAGTATTAAAATATGATGAGTTCCTTAAAAAATAACAAATCATTCCCACTATCTTGTGGATATTTTTGAATCTGTAATTTCTATACTTTGTATAGTCTCAAATACTTTTGGTAACTGTTATCTTTAATCAAAATAACCTACATTTGTTTGTCCAGACCAAGGAAAAACTAGAAGGTAGGAAATTCATAATGTCTTCATGTTTTTTCTTCAAGAGTAGTTATTTTGTATTACCTTTACTAATATATAAATGCATTTACAGTTCACCCAAAGGTATGTGAAGATTCTGATAACTTTAGCTCTTCTGCAATTAATAAGAATAAGGATAAAAACTACTAATAAAACTAGGTTTAGTCACTAATATTTTAAATTTTTTTACTTTGAACTTATCCAGTTATACAAACATTATTTATTAATTAATACAATTTAATAGTAGTACAGGTTATTAAATTTGATTAAGGACATTAAAATTATGATTTACAACTACATGAAGCCCTTTATTATTTGACATCATAAGAAATGAAATTAAACACCTTGAAAAGACATCCATTATTACAATTTCCTTTAAACATAGTTTTATATATTTGAAATCTTAAACAAATTTTAGAAACAATGATAATTTATTTGACTCATAAAACCATGGTAGAAATTTAAAAATTATGTGAAGTTTGACATTAGTCTCATATAAACCATTGTAGAATATTATATAGACATTAATTTTTTATAATAAAATCCAAAAAAGATATAGAGTATACTTTAAGCAAATATCAACTGATTTTGACAATTTACCTATTTTTAGGAATATTAAAAGAGCGTTTTCCTAACAAAAATCATGTATTTATGTTTTAGTAAACCAATGTTAATATTTTTGAAACAATGTTTGAAAGATATCACTCTCTGAACCAGAGCTGCAGGTTTAACTATCTTTAACCAACATTTTAAGGCAAAAGAAATTCAGTTTAATAATTTTTCTCACAGGTTTTTTTAAGTTTACTATCTACTTAGGCCACATATTCCTAGATTGCACACATAATGACACAAAAATATTTTTATGAGATTACTGTGCAAAATCTTTTAAGAGGATGGAGAAAGGAGTAGGAAAAGAAATAAAAACAAATAGCCAAAGAAAAATAAAAAGAGCCAGCTTCAGATAAATGAGAAATTTTCATTACGAAAAGCCAATTATCTTCCTTCTTCAATAGGAACATTAGATGCAGGAAATTCATTTTCACACATACACATAAACACACAACACATACACCCAAAGATTTGTTATACTTGGTTTAAATAAAATAGCCTCCTCCTCAAGTTATCTCTTTCTTTTAAAGACAAAGAAGACAATCTCCTCATGAGGATTTCTTTCCTTTTTGTTCAAAGATGCCTCACAAATGAACGAACTTGCTTATTGTGAAGTATAAAGTGGCCCTTCTAATTCTAAATTGTATTAGTGAGTATCCTCCAGTATTCAAATATTGGTGCCATTAGCATCATGTTACGGTATGAACATATAGGTCTCAAAATGTCAACACCACATTCTTATCTGTCTGTTTAAAAGTGTTTCCGAAAGTGAAGGGAAAAAACAAAGTGGAGCATTCTTAATCAAGGACTATAATTATAAATGCCCAAGCTACACTCCGACACAGCAAGACAGAAGCAGAACTCATCTGGCTGAGACACTGTTCCTTTTCCAAGCAGATCAGGCTGGGGGAGAGGGAGTCTGGCACTGGCTGAGACATGGCACCAAAACTGAGGAAAGATTCAAGTTAATCTTGAATGACACACTCATCCCCATCTTGATTTGTTTGCAATAAACCTACTAAGGAGAGGTTGTTATCACATGATCATCATAGAGACACACGCGCTCTGATATTAGATATGAGAAAATAACATCTTTTTCCGCATATAGGAAAATGAGATTAATTTTATGACTTGTTTTCAATGAGAAAAGACTCTTCTACCACAGAAATTAGTCTTCTGCCAATGTTTGTATGATGTGACCATAAACTCTTGGCTATCCATGATTAGAACAGAGATATATACCTGCTCTCAACCGAACAACCAGGTGATCTCCCAAAAGAAAATTTGGGATTGGTGTTCAAATTTCATGATAATGCTATAAATAAAATAATATAAATTTGCATGTGAATATAGAGGAAGTTGATCTTCAGAAAAAAGAATGAATCAGGGATACAAAGCAGAGTCACATAGGATTACTGGAAAGTACTCTCCGGTCCTTGTTTGTTTTCCAGTTCCTCCTTCTTATTCACCAAGAACACCCTTTGCTCTTGGCATTGATTGCCTCAATACCCTTCGATCAAAACACTTTATTGGTTGAACTACCCCAAGTTGGTTCCTGTTGCTTGAAACAAAGATAATATTACCCAAATTATTCTAAACTAAAACACCGAAATGCTACTAGGGAATACAGAGTTGACCAAATATTCCAATAGTTTTTTTTTTTTTTTTCCCCAAGGTGATCCCTTAAATTCTGGACTTTATAGAAGTTGTTTTCATGATCCTTCCTTTACCCTTCTTCCTTTTACACAATAACAAATTCAAACACCTACTCTAATTCCCTAAACGTGACATGTCTTTACTGAAATAGGTTAACTTTGGATTTTTGCCAGGGTGCATTAGTAATCCTTTAAAATATTGTCCCAGTAGCATTTGCTGGCTTCTGATACAGGCAGACAGGTCAGGCTCAGTTCATGCACAGAAAATTTATTATAATTGAGGTATTTTTAATGAAAAAAATCAATAAATTTTAATATACACCACAGACTTTGTTCATTAAAGCCATTTCAGGACATAACCCATCCTCAGAATTGTTAGCATATTCCAACAATGCTTATTTTACATAAGATATTAAATTTATTGGTGTTATGAACAATATTTTACCTGCCTGAGTATATTTTTTCCACCTCGCCTGACTTTTTTTCAAGCTTGGAAAATATGCCAGATCAAAGAGAAGGAACTGGGGCTGCCTCTTTTAGGAGGAGGGAAAAAGTCTAGACTATGTTTATTTCATCACCAAAAGGTTCCTTGAGTCACAGAAGAATATTCTATGACTCCCTTTGTGACTGAAAACTTTCTTTATGATTTTCAGTGAAAGTTTTCAAGACAATGGATATCTCCCATAAGCACTACGTGAGTTAAGTGTTAATTTTACAGTGGTTTTCTGCATACATAAACTAATACACGTCCCTCAAGAAATTCCTATAAGCGTGAGCTACAGCATATCCGTTCAGATCATTCATCTTAATCTTTTACCGAAGAAAAATAGTGTTGTATGTGAGAGTATTTTAAAATGACTGATGATTATATTGAAAGAACGATAAATTGCCAGTCATAATGAAAATATATTGATGTGCTAAGTAAAAATCTGTCTGTAGTAGCTCTGCTTTACTAAGAAAAGGAAAAATGAGGACATAAGGGACAATGACCCTAGATCTCCCTGCCCTGACAAAGGCACAGTGCCTGCTGTGACAAGACCTACTAGGCAATGACTCCAATGGACAGAGCGGGAGCCAAGTGACATGGATTTGATAAGCATACTGCCATCCTGTTCTCAGGGTGCACCTGCAAATGCCAATATACTCTGTCAACATAACTTTTCTCACAAATGAAATAAAATGCAAATTTCTTTCCTTACTTTCAAAACAATGATGATTTGGCTACTGGTTTACTCTCTATATCCTCCTTCTCTCACCAACACACCATCAGAACTGGCCACCTTTTCTTCCCTCAGATATACCCATTGTTTCCACCAACGGGACTTTTTACTAAATGTACCTTCTGTCTAGACTTTATTTCCCCTAATTTCACAGGATGACTCTTTCTTTTCATTTGTAAGTCAGTTCAATTGATACTTTTATATATAAATTCAATGAATAGTTAATTTCAGGGCTGTCCTCACCCCATCGGAATGTAAGATCCATGAGACATATTCCTTCTCTGCTGTGTTCACTGCTGTTTCCTCAGTACTTACAGCAGGGCACGTTGGAGAGTAGGCAGTCCATATAATCTTTGTTGAATGAATGCCTCATGATATCAAGACAAACAAATGATGAAAAGATGATATGGACAATAAGATGATTCTCATGAAATAGCTTCCATAATATAGCTTAAAGTAGTAAAAACTTAAATCAGGTATTCTCAACCAGAGATAAGAAGAAAAAAACGTACATGGCTCTTGGAGGTGGTATAAAGAGATAAGGAATATTCTAATCTTTAAGGAGGTATGATATGTTTATGCCTTTTCAAAATGAGTCATTGACTTAAAATACAGTTAGGAATCTCCACTGCAGTGACAAGTGCTCAAAATCTTGGTATTCCCATGGCTTTGCTATGCATGTGTACACATGTGATGTTGTAGAAACAGTATAAATCAATGGTCTTTGTCATAAACATAAAAAGAGTAATTTGCTATCTTTACTTGATATGCAAAGGTTATCATTCTCTTTGCCTGTTACACAAAAAGTCTTTTGAGGTGAAGACTACAAGTCCTTTAACCAGAGTACTAGATTTGACTTATGATTCTATCATTATTTAACCTTTTTTAGTATAATTTTACTGAATTGTAAAATGGCAATAATAATATCA
This sequence comes from Indri indri, assembly GCA_004363605.1. NCBI lineage: Eukaryota > Metazoa > Chordata > Mammalia > Primates > Indriidae > Indri > Indri indri. The sequence continues at coordinate 25,130 of RJWJ010006048.1, forward strand.
CCTAACGCATAGGTTGTTGGGTGTATGAAATAAGATTAGAGTTTGACATATTTAACATAACACTATCTTACACTTATTGAACACTTGGGTTTTAACCATTTTAGAACACTTTATCTAATTTAGGCCATTTAGCAGTCTTTAAATTAGATTTTATTATTACTGAAATTGAAAGATAAGAAAACTGAGGAACAAGAGATTAAGTGACTTGCCAGAGTCATTCAATTAGTAATAATTCTCATATAGAATACATAATTTACATTTCACTCTTACTGGTACTATTTGAATGGTCCTCAATGGAGCTCAAGCTCATTGAACTCAAGTTACATTGAGAACAATTAAAATTGCTAGCACATCATCCCATTTATCTAGGTCACCATGTGTTTTTACATTTTGATTATTCCTCATTTATCTTCCCTGACTCTTCGGTCATAGTTTTAATCCATGCCTCTGATCTTCAAGCTTTCATTATGAACACTGACAGCACTATTGAATAGCAGAATAGTTTAAGTGCTTTAATTCTCAAATCAAACAGTCTTGTGTTAGAATTCTGACTCCATAACTCACTAGGAGTATGATTTTGGTTAAATAACTTTAATATTTAAGAGGCAACTCTTATTCCATATAATTGTGAAAACAATAATACTTTGTAGGGAAGTGTGAGGAATAGATGAGAAAATGTGTGTAAGCGACTTAATATGTTGCTTACTGCCTAGTAGATGTTTCATTAGTGTTAGCTTATTAATGAGTCTGTGGTCTAGATCACCCTCAGTGATGTTCTCCAGATACAATGTTTATAGCCACCTTCCTGCACGAAGCATATGGAGGGAGAGTGTGGTGATCATGGAAGCTGTTTGTCAAATATTTATGATTATTACAGTTTTTCAGGCACATGGCAAGATTGGGCCTCTTCAATCTTTTGAAGTTAGTTGTGGCCAGTGCTTTGGCCAGTGAAATGTGAGTGGAAGTGTCTGTGCCTTTTTCAGGCAAACACTGCAAAAGCCAGTGAATGATTTACTGTCTTCCCATCTCCCTGCTATGCAGAATAAATGTTCTCTGTGATGGATGCCCTCTCAGCCTGAGATTTGGAAGTAGGAGATATGGAGCAGAGTCCCTAACAGACCCCGTGTTGGACATATAGTATAAGCAAGAAAGAACCCTTTGTTGTTAAAATGCCATTAAGATTTATTTGGGGATTTCTCATAATTATGAAATAACCTAGCTTATCTGGACAGTAATTATACAAACGTTTTTAGCAACCCCTTCTAAGATTTCACTAGTGGAAAGGTAATCTGCTCCTTCTAGCACGTGAAATATATTTTGACACTCTATCTAGTTTGGATCTTTTCTTTGCTTGTTGCTTTATGATTAAATACTTTATTTTCTCTAAAGGAGGGAAGAGGGCTCTGTTGAAGACAGTTCTGTGAGTTTCAGAGTAATGGGAATTAGAGGGAAAAAAGCAATCTCTGTAACAGGGAAGAGAGGATTCACTCAATTTGCAGAGAAGATACTTTTCAGAACTTAAAAATTCAGTTTCTCATTATTGCTTGTGACAATAATTACAAAAGTATAACCAGGGACAGATGGGATCCATAAACATCTCAAGCTTGGTTTTTTGGCATGTAACACTCTGAAACTAAGAGCACATGTAAATATTGGCACTTGTGGTTGATAGAGGTAAATATCATACTCAGGTTTCTATGGGGTGAGGAATATGGAAGTTCTGATTACCTTGGGTGACAGGGACTTTATTGTGTCCTTGATGGGGAACTCTAGAGCCATACAGAGGAGCAGCAATGCCTTTTAATTAACTAAAGGGGGTTTTGGATACAAAATAACCATCCTAAACCTTGATATTTCTCAAAGATGTTTATCATTAATGTTCTATAGGTTCTTAAATACTAATGTAATACCAACTATGAATAACAATAAAAATTACTGACACAAAGATGATATATTGTGTTAGTCATGGATCATCCAGAGAAACAGAACCTCTCTCTCCCTCCCTCTCTCTCTCTCTCTCTCTCTCTCTCTCTCTCCTCTCTCTACACACACACACAGACATATAAATAAATATAGCTTCTGCTTATATATCATATATATGATTTATTTTAAGAAATCGGCTCATACTATTGTGGAGACTGGTAAGTCTAAAACTTCTAGGGTAGACAAGACTAGAAACTTGGAAGAGTTGAGGATGCAGCTTGAGTTTGAAGATAGTCTAGAGGCAGAATTTCCTTCTCAGGCAACTTCAGCCTTTTTTCTCCCAGTGCCTTCAACTGATTCTATGAGACCCACCCATTTTATGGAGAGTAATCTACTTTACTCAAAGTTTTCTGATTTAAATATTAATCTTATCTAAAAAAAAAATACCTCACAGAAACATCTGGACTGGTACTTGATCTGGGTACCTTGGCTTAGCCAAGCTAACATAAAATTAACCATCACATATATTAAAACCTTAATGGTCAGTGACTTAGCCTTTTTGTTAATATAGTGTTTTTACACTTTATTTTCCATGAACAATAATGTTTACTCATAGAAACTTAGAAAAAATTCTAAAATTGAGTGTTACGGATATATGTTCTTTCAACTTTTTGAATTTTCATCTTTTCTGTACCTGTTTTATTGGCCTCTTTTAAATTTCAAAAAAAGAATCATGTTTAGATTAACTCCATTAATGAATATTTATTGAATGAATACACTGAGGAGAAAGAACAGAAAACAATGTTAGCAGAGACACAAATAAGCTATGGATAGAGTATGCTTTAATGAATTGGTCATTCAGTTTTCTTTCTGTGGAAGGATCCTTATGTTTTATTATAGCACCACTCATTTTTTTGGTACTATGCAATTATTTCTCTTACTATTTGGTATTCCTTGTTTTTCTGCATTTTAAAACTACACTCCTTGAATGAGGAATGAAACCAAAATAAGATCTGCTAATAATTAGCCCATCAGTTAATAATTAGCATTTCATAACTTTGCTAACCACTGTTCTCATGCTTTGTACTTCATGAACCACTATCCAACCTACTTTTAGTGGTCACTCTTTGGTTCCTAATCCAATAAATTGTGGTCTGGGTGGAGGTCATGTTGTACAAATTATGTTTTCCTGTGTGTTAAGAGCTGCTTTTCACTGTTTGCTTGGGAACAAGTTATGCCATTGGCTACTACTTGCGGTATTATATCCAGTACAAGAAAGGCCTGGATCATTAAATTTTGCAATAATTTTCAAAACAAAGGACTGGTTTGTTTTCTTCTTACTTCCTAAGGCAAATATTGAATGTATATATGCACAAATATGTATGCATGTGTATACATATATACACATGTATGTACACATACATATATAAACATACATATGCCTACATATATACACACACACATATATATATATACACTATCACAAATCATATTTTAATAAAAAAGAGAAATACAAAGAATTTAAAAATTATAGAACAGGCATTGTCTGAGAGACCAAATATAAAATTCTGGCTTTTATAATGTTGAAAAAGTATTTTATGCAAACATAAAAACAAATTACCGAAGCAATTATACAAAGTAAGTGATGAGTAAAGTTGATATTCTTTTATTATTGCCACAATGATAATAATATAGCTGTTGCCCAATTATTGAAAATAAAATGATATAAAATTAAGATTAGAATGAAAAAACATGGAAGGGTAACAAATTAGTTGATGAGTAAATAAATTAAATAATCGAGGATGGTGAAAGATAAAAAAATAATTGGTATTTTTCACAGTGCTTTCCAATGTGGCTTTGTCTAATCAGCCCAGGTGTCTTGTTGAAGGGTGGCATTTTAATGAGGCTTCTGCCTCTTCATTTCACTGATATTAAGCTTGCCTTGCTGTACTAGAGATAATAGACATGTAAAATGTTTAGTTTACTAGAAATATTTAGATGCTTAGTAGAAAGACACAAAGTGACCCCATTTACAAATGTTTTCGTTAGTGAAAGAAAACGCTTATACCAAGGGATATTTTTAAGAGTTTATTTTTCAAACTTGATTTTCTGTTACCTGTCTTCACTAAACCCCCTATCTAAATAACAGGCATGGTTTATGGACATACTTGTTCTATGATACTTGATTCAAGCTCCTTATTTTCTTATGAGAAAAACAGTGAATAAATCACATAAATCATAATGAGAGAGGTAAAACCAAAGAAGGAGTTTCTTTCCACATATCTAGTTTGTACTCCTTTTTTGCACCAATTTGGGACACAATCCTTGGTAGTCAAAGAAATAGTCGAGACAATTTAGAGCTGAGTTCAAATAAACTTTGCTTGCTATTCTTCTAACATTTTCTTACCATTTTTAGTTCTTTGTCATTGACATGATATCTAGGCAGATATTCCCTTGGACATTTATTATTCCTTGTAATTTTGAACATCAACCTAATAATATTTTAGAAGCATATGAGCTGTATTTTTTTCATAAGTAGAAAAAGCAGAGCAATATAAAATAAAGGGAAACATTTAAAAATAACCAACTGAAGCTTAGATTATTTATTCAATACAAGTAAGCTGATCATTATTTAGTTCTGAGAAATAGCAAGTATGAGATACAAGGATAGATGACTCTCTCTCTCCCCAGCCCCTCCACCCACCTGGCCAGGAACATACCACCTAGTATGTTAGTCATTTCTCTCTATCATCTTTGGCATAGAGTGTTGGCTTAATATACTGCTCTAAATTTCTCATTCATGTTTAATTTGTTTTTAAACTCATGACTTCTGAGTAGGTTAGAGGCAAAGAGTAGCAATTTCCTAGGTCTGTTTGGTGGACTACTAGGATCCAGTGAAATGTAAAGAGGAGTAGCCATCAGATTGGGATGATGAAAAAGGGGTTGTAGTGATGGTTAAATATGTGAGAGAAATGCTACTTGTGGGACACATGTTACAGGGAATGACCAGCACAACCCTAAATAGAGATCTGACAAAAACAGGATAAGGATTTTTTATTTTACAAATTCGGCAAAGTCTCAGGTTACACAATCAACATACACAAATCAGTAGCATTCCTATTTACCAATAACAGGTCAATCTGAGAGTCAAATCAGAAACTCAATATCATTCACAATGACTATAAAGAAGATAAAACATCTAGGCACATACTTAACCAAGGAGGTGAAAGATCCTTATGAAAGAATTACAAAACACTGAGGAAAGAAATCACTGATGATACAAACAAATGGAAAAACATATCATGCTTATGGATCAGTAGAATCAACATTTTTAAAATGTCAATACTTCCCAAAGTGATTTACAGATTCAATGCAATCCCCATCAAACTGCCAATGTCATATTTCACAAATCTAGAAAAAATAAATCTATGCTGTGTTTGGAACCAGAAAAGAGCTTGAACAGACAAAACAATCTTAAGCAAAAGGAATAAATTGGGAGGCATCACAATACCACACTTCAATATAATACAAGGCTATAGTAACGAAAACAGCATGATACTGGCACAAAAATACTGACATAGACCAATGGAACAGATCAGAAAACCCATAATAAAACCTTCCACATACAGCCATCCGATCTTTGACAAAACAGACAACATTACACACTGGGGAAAAGAAGCTCTATTCAATAAATGGTGCTGGGAACATTGGATAAGTCACATGCAGAAGAATGAGACATGATCCTAATCTCTCACCACTCACAAAAATTAATTCAAGATGGATAAAAGATTTAAATGTAAGGCTTGAAACCATAAGAACTCTGGAAAAAAACTTTGGAAAAACTTCTAGATATCAGCCTCAGTTAAAGAATTTATGAAGAAGACCCCAATGATAATCACAGCAGCAGCAAAAACAAGTGAATAGACTGGATTAAATTAAAAAGCTTCTGCACAGCCAAGGAAATAATCAACATGGCAAATAGACGACCTACAGAATGGGAGAAAATAGTCACAAACTATGCATCTGAGAAAGGACTAATAACCAGAATCTACAAAGAATTCAAGCAAATCAGCAAGGAAAAATCAAACAACTCCATTAAAAAGGGGGCAAAAGACTTGAACAGAAGCTTTTCTGAGGAAGATAGACAAATGGCCAATAAACATATTTTAAAATACTCAACGTCACTAATCATCAGGGAAATGCAAATTAAAACCACAATTATCACCTTACCTCCCTTAGAATGGCTTTTATTAAAAAGTCCAAAAACAATAGGTGCTGGCATAGATGCAGAGAGAAAGTAATGCTTACATGCTTTGTAGGACTGGAGATTAGTACAACCTCTATGATACATTGTAATTGTATATATTTATTGGAAGCAATTTGATATTTCTATACATGTATGTGTTATATAATCATCTAATCAGAGGAGTTATCTTATCCATTACCTCACACATTTATCATTTCTTTTGATGAGAACATTCAAAAACCTCTTTTCTAGTTATTTTGTCATATACAATACCTTGCAGTTAACCATAGTTACCCTACTGTGCAAGAGAACACCAGAATTTATTTTTTCTATTTAACTGTAAATTTGTACCCTTTGACCAACCTCTCCTCATCTTACCTTTCCCCAGCCACTCCTACTGTTCTACTCTCTACTTCTATAATATCCACTTTTTTGGATTCCACATATGAGGGATATCAAGCAATATTTTTCTTTTTGTGTCTGGCTTATTGTCCTCCAGGTTCATCCATGTTGTTGCCAATGACAAGATTTCATTCTTTTTTGTGGCTGAATATTATCCCATTGTGTATATATACCATCTTTTCTTTATCCATTCATCCATTCTTAAATAACTAAGTTGATTCCATATCTTGACTATTATAAATAGTGCTACAATAAACATGAGAGTACAGATATCTCTTTGATATATTGATCTGATTTCCTTTTGATATATACCCAGTAGTGGGATTGCTGTATTATATGCTAGTTCCACTAATTTTTTTGAGGAAATTTTATACTTTTTTCCATAATGTCTGTACTAATGTACATTCCCTAAAGCAGTGTGTGTGTTCCATTTTCTCTACACCCTCACCAACTCTTGTTTTCTTTTGTCTTTCTGATAATAACCATTCTAATTGGAGTGGGAGGGCATCTCTTTGTTGTTTTGATTTTCATTCCCCTTATAGTTAGTGATGTTGACTGTTATTTTCATATATCTCTTGGCCTATGTCATCTTTTGGGGAATCTCTATTAAAGTATTTTGCCCACTTTTTAACCAGGTTATTTAACTTAATTTTATTTTTGCTGTTGAGGTTTTTAAGTTCCTTATATATTCTGAATATTAACCTGATGTCAGATGTGTAGTTTGTATATATTCTCTCCCTTTCTGTAGGTTAGCTCTTCACTTTGTTGTTTCCGTGCTGTGCAAAAGCCTTTTAGTTTGAGGTCATCCCATTTGTCTATTTTTGCTTTTGTTGCCTCTGTTTTTGACATCTTATTTTAAAAATCCTTGCTCAGCCCCATGTCATTAAACATTTCCCCTATGTTATCTTCCAGTAGTTTCACAGTTTAAGGTTTTACATTTAAGTATTTAATTCATTTTGAGTTGATTTTTGTTTATGATGAGGTGTAGGTGTCTCTAGTTTCTTCTGCATATGAATATCCAATTTTCCCAGCATCCTTTATTAAAGAGAATGTCTTTTCCTCAGTGTATGTTCTTAGCACCTTGTCAAAAATCAATCGGCTATAGGTGCATGAATTTATTTCTGGGCTCTGTTCTGTCCCGTTGGTCTGTATGTATGTTTTTATGCTGATATCATGCTATTTTTGTTACTATAGTTTTGTAGTATATTTCAAAGTCAGGTAATTTGATGTCTCC
>RJWJ010006048.1:33034-64716 GCA_004363605.1 Indri indri
TTTTTTTTTTTTTTTTTTTTTTTTTTTTTTTTTTTTTTTTTTTTTTTTTTTTTTTTTTTTTTTTTTTTTTTTTTTTTTTTTTTTTTTTTTTTTTTTTTTTTTTTTTTTTTTTTTTTTTTTTTTTTTTTTTTTTTTTTTTTTTTTTTTTTTTTTTTTTTTTTTTTTTTTTTTTTTTTTTTTTTTTTTTTTTTTTTTACTCATTATTGCTTTGGCTATCTGTGGTCTTTTTTGATTCCCTATAAATTTTAGAATTTTTTTTCCATTTCTGTAAGGAATGTAATTGGCATTTTGATAGGAATTGCATTAAATCTTCACATCACTTTGGGCAGTATGGCCATGTTAACAATATTAATTCTTCCGATCCATGAATATAAGATCTTTCCATTTATTTGTGTCCTCTTCAATTTCCTTATTCTTATAATTTTCAGTATATGGATATTTCACCTCCTTGGTTAAGTTTATTTCTAGTTATTTTTTTGATACTATTATAAATGGATCTTTTTATTTCTTTTTCAGATAATTCACTATAAGCATACAGAAACACTGCTAGTTTTTGTATGTAGATTTTTGTATCCTGCATCTTTATTGAATTTATTAGTTCTAACAGTTTTTATGTGGAGTTCTTAGGATTCTCTATGCATAAGCTCATGTCATTTGCAAACAGGGACAATTTGACTTCTTCCTTCCCAATTCAGATGACTTTTCATTCTTTCCCTTTACTAATTGCTCTGGCTAGGACTTCCAGTGCTATGTTGAATAGAGTCAGTCAAAGTGGGCATCCTTGTCTTGTTCCTGATCTTAGAGAAAAGCTTTCGGCTTTTTCCATTCAGTATGTTAGCTGTGGATTTGTCATATATGGCCCTTATTGTGTTGAGGTACATACCTTGTATACCCAATTTATTGAGAGTTTTTATCAAAAACGGATATTGAATTTTGTCAAATGCCTTTTCTGCATGTATTGATATAATCTAATCATTATGAAATACCTTTTCCATTGTTCCTCTTCTTAGTTGACATCACTGTTCTAATAGGTGATCTTGATTTGTTGTTTTTAGAAGACATAAAATTTGCCCTTACTGTATTTTCAGTTAATTGGGAATTAAGCACGAAGGCAATCCTATAGGTGGCCACCTTAAGAAACAGACCCCCACTTGTCTAGACTGGGATGTAGCTCTCCTGTAGGTGCAGGTATGCTTTATGAGGTTGCTTTTAACTCTCTGTTTCACAAAAAAAAAAGGCTTAATAGTAACAGATGAACAGATGATTGTCTCAATGACTTCAAGTGTGTTGACATTATCAACCTACTTTTGAAAAGATGAAACTTTAATAATCTATGAACAATATTTGGAAATTTTATTATGCTTTTAAAATTTCCTTCTTTGTTTTCATTAGGTGGGAAATATTTTCCTATTATTAAAAAAATCAATGAGTAAGAAACCTGAACTCTTAAATCATGAAATGAACCTACATTTATCTAGGGAAAATAAACCCAAAGAATATAAACCAGAAAAGTGCAAATCGGTTTTAAAAATACAGTTTTAAATAGCTATCAAATGCAGTGCACGCTCCATAAACTGCAGAGGGCTTCCTGAATAAAATATGAGGACATGTAGCTCTGAGACTATCTATCTCAGTTAGTCAAAAAAAAAAAAAAAAAAAACTGAAGAAAATTTCTAAATAGGCCATATAGTATCTGCAAAGGAATAAACAAAGTAGCCAGTAGTGACAGTATTTGCTTTTCATGTGGTGGAACTGTGTGCAAATACAAGGCCTAACAAATGTCAGCTCCTCATTTGCAAATGAAGATGTAAAAGGAAATGTCGGTGACAGTACATGCAACAGTTCATATTTGAAGTTTGGCACAGTGAACTGACAGCTACAGAGGAGCTGCAGTGGCCTAATCCTTTTTTTCTGCCTTCCAGTAATGATAGTGGGGAAAGGGGGGGAACTTAATAAATATGTGATGAGGAAAAGCTGTGGAAGAATGGCATATCTTCTCCTCTGCAAGAACTCATCTTCAGAGATAATTAACTAGGTGACAACATACAATGTGCCATTAACAACAGCATTCAAATCATTTCTGGACTTAAGTACAGTTTTAAGCCGCTTATCAGATTTTCATTTCTGAATCCATTCAGCTGTCAGGCTTACATCCTGGCTCTTTATTGAAGCTCACATGGGAATCCAAAACCTTCTAATTTTCTATACAGATTCATTTCAGAATCAATTAGAGTTGGTGGCAGCCTTGTCCCTGTGTGCAAAGGGGATTAGCTGGGCACTTACTCAGCTGAATCTACCTCTGAATGTACATTCAACCTTCCATCGAGAATGAGCTCTTTCTCCCCTCTTCTAGAGGACCCTTCAACAATTGAACCGCTGTAGACAACAGATGGCGGATAATCACTCCAACAGCCTCCAATTTTGTCAGGAAAGGAAAAGTGATCATCCAGCTCTCTCTTACAGTAGGTAAGAGACCTCTGGGCATTTGAAGCATGCTCTGCTTTTAAAATAGGGAAATCTGCAGTCGCCCCCCGCCCCCCTTCTCTGACAATTTCCTGACAGTGTCATCCCGGAGTCCTTATCTCTCACTATCTTTCATCAACTACCGGCGCATCTTCACTAGTTTTCTGCATTCTCATTCCCCATCCTGCCTCACCCAATTTTGCTGAAGCCTTTGTTCTTTCCGCATGCTACCAAGGTCTAAAAATCATCTTTAATATTAACAATAAAACACCTTAAAGTTATTCTTTCAGAAAACACTCTTATGTATTAATAGCATACCAAATGTGTAAGTGCCCTATACAGATTACTTTGCAGATAAAGCATTTTGTGAACAGTCTGAAATTTTGTGAATTAAGTTTTCACCACACAAAAAAAAAGCAAAAACAAAACTCATAGGAAACAGAGGTAGTCCACATAAACATGCGTGTTTATTTATTATCTTTTCCTACATTCTAGTAATGTAATAAGGATTCAAATATCTTTTGTCCTGTTAAAATTATTTAATTATATTATTTCTTACTTTTAAATTTTATTAAAGGACTCCATGTACTTAGTTTAAAAACAAATAAATTGCAAGTCTTCTAATTAAAAAACACAAGTCAATGACTGACTTTTTATTGCCTATGAGTGATGCCTTTCAAATATTTTAGAGGTTTCTTCTGTTAATTTCTTTCATATTTAAAAATATCGTGCTTACATTATAATTCCCTTACATTTTGATTTTAAATGTTTTGTTTTCACTTCTCCCTTAGAAATGTGACATTTGAACTCATTCACTCTGGGTTGCCATTCTGATGCACAATATATATAGATTGGAATATGAATAAAATCCCCTGAGTTGTGCATTGTAATGGAGACCCTATATCTTGCTCCAGCCCCAGCAAGAGCAGCCTTACCTATCCCTATTCCTCCACCATGACATTGATTCACTCAAGTCTGAGCTTGACTTGAGTGGTTATAATATGCATCATTATTTTATGTTACTACTTACAAAAATAAAATGCTTCTAATTAAACTATGACACATGGTTTCTTATCATTAACAATTATACCTATTTTGAGAGCCTTTTTGACTTATTTAGACATGCACTTTAATGGCATTTCATAATTTTTTTGCCTGCAGAAAAGTATAATAGAAATAAATTGGCTACGGCTTTAATAAAATTTCTTCCTATTAATAATCTGACCTACGAATCACTTCTCGACATGAGGTTGTTTTTATGTTTTCAAAAACAATATTATTGTCCTCTGTACTATGAGTGCTGGAAATGTAGTATATTGTAAAAGACTGCTTCACTAATATCTCTTGAATTTTTTCCAAGATTCTAACCTCTTGGCATTTTCTTGATCTTAAGAGAAGATGCCAATGGTAAGTTTTCAGACCACAGCTGGTGCTCTTGTTTCTCCCTTAAATGGTAATTAAATAGTTTATTGCCTGAAAATTCTAGGTGTTATAGTTGTCCAGGCATGCCACTAAAATTAATAACTGTATTTCTTCATATGCAGGCGAGGACAACTATGTCACAAAGGATGCCTGGTCAAGAGCTTTTGTAAAATGCTGTTGATTGGTTATAAAATTGTATTCTCATTACAGAGATGTTAAAATAGGAAAAAAATAGATCTAATAATTGATGAAATAATAAAGAATTGGATAAATGAATATACCTTTCTTACATTCTTAAGACTACTAAAGATATAAGGAATATTAAAGATCTTCTTAAGATTAGTAAGTATCAGGTGAGCTAAGTAATGTTTAATAAATGCATTGCTTTTGTTTGTGCAGCATTTTGTTATTCCTAGAGTTAGTAATTGCATTTTTATGTTGATTACATTTCTCTTTACCGTTCAATAATTCTTCCATGCTCCTTCAAAAGAAGTTTACAATCCAATTCAGCGCAGTTAAACTTGTCAGGAATTTTTTCTTGCCCTTTGGAGACATCCCTTCTAGAGGTTTGTTTCCTCTGCTCTGAGATGGAGTAACCATTTTCATCGGGTTATTTCTGACTGTCCTCAGAGATCTTCCTTTGACCACTTTTGTAGATCCCATGTCTATGTTTTCCTTCAGATGCTCATGGAACATATCCTTCAGATGACTGCTGAGAAGGAGTGCATGAGAGGGAAATTTTTAAAATCATATTTGATTGATGGTTTGGTTGAGTATAGAATATTTGAAAGAACATCATGTTTCTTTGAAATTGAAATGGTATTACCTCCATTGTATTCTACTCTCACAGGGTTACTTCTGAGCATTCTAATGGCATTAGGATTTCAGTCCTTTATATGTGAACTCGTTTATTCTCTTTAATAGTTATGAGACTATTTCTCTGTGCTCAAAAAAGTCCCAAGATTATATTTGAGTGTGTATCTTACATATCATTGAAACTTTTAAAAATATAGAAACATGTATCCTTCAGTTCTGGGAATTTTTTTCTATTAATTTTTGTTAACTTCTTCCTCTCCTTTTCCTTCGTCCAATGTTTCTGGAGTTCCTTACTATATATGGACTTGGTACTTCCTAAATTTAACCTCTAGTATATTTATCATTTCTCTAATATTGCCCATCTCTAGCTTTTTCAAAATCTTATCTCTGAAAAATTGCCTCAGCTTAAACATTCATTTTTTCTATGATATTTGTAATTTAGGTTATCACACATTCATTTGGGACTCTCATAATTTTAATTCCCAAGATTTCCTTGTTCTCTACTGATCCTTTTCTAAATAACACCCTGTTCTTATCTGATAGTGCGATATCTTCTCTTAGACACACAAAATCTCTTAACTATTTATACAGTGGTACTATCCTCTTTATGTAGGTTTTCTTCATGTATCTAGCAATATATAGCTATCAGTTTATATTTGAGATTGAAGTACTAAAATGCTCATTGGAATTTCTATGTGAGAAGCTGGGATTTTGATAGCCAGGCTACATTTCAGAATGATAAAGAGAAGAATATTCAAATATTAGTTGTTAATTTTTCTTCTCATGACAGACATTTCCCCAGAAGCAAGGGCTCCAGTGTCTTATTGATGGGTATAAGTGTGTCTAAGGCAGATCTCTGTGCTAAGCCAGAGAAATGTTAGGTGCCTATTTTTGTGACAGTGAGAGAAAGATTTAGCTTTCTCAAGTCAGGTCTAATTACACCATTAACTTTTCAAACAATTTGCTTATTTCTAGCACCAGTCCTTATTCTGGCTCCCCCCACCCCCCGCCCCCATTGCCTTCATTTCCTGAGCATTTTGGGATAGGGTTCTGTGACAGAAACTATTTTTTGACCTTCTATTGATTTTCTTCTTGGCAAGCATTTAGGTTTGTCTTTCTCTTAATTAACAGATCCTCATTTCTACCTTTCAAAGAAATGTTTACATCACCATACTCCTGTCATATCCTCATTGTGGGCATATATCTTTTTGACTATTTCACTCTCATTTTATTGGCATCTCAATAGAAAGTGGAGATAAATGCATATATTCAATTCAGTATGTAATTAGGAGCTCAAAATTTAATGTTTTTCATGATAGATATATAAAGGCACATATTTAAAGTATGCAATTTTGACACTTGTGTGCCTCTGTAAGGCCATCTCTTTTTTGATATAATGTCTTATTTTCTTTGGGTAGATACCCAGCCATAGGTAGGATTGCTGGATCAAATGTTAGATCTACTTTCAGTTCTTTGAGGACTCACCATACTGTTTTCCATAGAGGTCATACTAATTTATATTCACATCAGCAGTGGATAGCCTTTCCTTTTCCCCACAGTCATATCAAAATCTGTTGTTTTTTGACTTTTTGATAATGGCCATTCTGACTGTTCTGATTAGGATACGGTGGTATCTCATTGTGGGTTTTAATTTGCATTTCCCTGGTGATTAGTGATGCTGAGCATTTTTTCATATGTTTTTTGGCCATTTGTATATCTTCTTTTGAAAAATGTCTATTCATGTCTTTTACCTACTTTGTAATGAGCTTGTTTTTGGTTCTTGCTGATTTGTTTGAGTTCCTTGTAGATTCTGGGTATTAGTCCTTTGTCTCATGTAGAGTTTGCAAATATTTTTTCCCATTCGGTAATCTATTTACTCTGTTGATTGTTTCTCTTGCTATGCAGAAATTTTTTAGTTTAATTAAGTCCATTTATTTATTTTTGTTTTTGTTGCATTTGCTATTGGAGTCTCAATCATGAATTCATTGCCAAGGCCAATGACCAGAAGAGATTTTTCTAGGATTTCTTTGAGAATTTTTATTGTTTCAGGTCTTGTATTTAAGTCTTTAATCCATTTTGAGTTCATTTCTGCATATGGTGGCAGATAGGGGTCCAGTTTCATTCTTCTTCATGTGGCCATCCAATTTTCTCAATACTATATATTGAATAGGGTGTCCTTTCCCCAGTGTATGTTTTTGCCTACTTTGTTAAAGATCAGTTTATTGTAGGTGAGTTTTCTATTCTGTTCTAGTGATCTATGTGTCTACTTTTAAACCAGTACCATGCTGTTTTGGTTACTATAGACTTTTAGTATAATTTGAAGTCAGATAATGTGATGTCTCCAGCTTTATTCTTTTAGTTTAGAATTGCTATGACTTAGAATTGCTAGACTATTCTGAGTCTTTTTTGGTTCCAAATGAATTTTAAGATTGATTTTTTTCTTCTATGAAAAATGATGCTGTTAGTTTAATAGAAATTGCAATGAATATGTAGATTGCTTTGGGCATTATGGTCATTTTCATGATATTGATTTTTCTAATCCATGAGCATGGGACATTTTTTCATTTGTTTGTGTCATTTTCATTTTCTTTCATCAGTATTTTGTAGTTTTCCTGGTAGAGACCTTTTACCTCCTTGGTTAAATATATTTCTAGGTATTTTATTTGTATTGCAGATATTATAAATGGGATTGAGTTCTTAATTTGATTTTCAGCTTGGTTTTTGTAGTAGTGAGTACAAAAACTGATTTTTCTTTATTAATTTTATGACCTGAATTCATTTATCAAACCTTGGAGTATTTTGGTAGAGTCTTTAGGGGTTTCTAGGTATAAGATCATACCATCAACACACAGAGATAGTTTGAATTCCCTTTTTCAAATTTACATGCACTTTCTTTCTTCTTCTTGCCTAATTGCTCTAGCTAGAACATCTAGTACTACGTTGAATAGAAGTGGTGAAAGTAAGCATTCTTGTCTTGTTCCAGTTCATAGGGGAAGGCTTTCAACTTTCCCTTATTCAGCATGATATTGGCTATGGGCTTGTCATATATGGCTTTTATTAATTTGATATATGTTCCTTTTGTGCATAGTTTGTTGAGGGTTTTTATCATAAAGGGATGCTGGGTTTCATTGAATGTTCTCTCTCTTCATCTATTGAAATGATCGTATGGTTTTTGTTTTTAATTCTGTTTATGTAGTGAATCACATTTATTGACTTGCATGTGTTGAACCATCCTTGCATTCCTGGTGTGAAACCCACTTGATTGTATAGAATTATCTTTTTGATGTGCTGTTGGATTTGCTTTGCTAATATTTTGTGTCTTTGTTCATGAGGGATATTGGTCTGTAGGTTCTTTGTTGTTGTTGTTGTTGTGTCCTTTCCTGACTTTGGTATCAAGGTGATATTGGCTTCATACAATGAATTGCAGAGGATTCCCTCTTTCTCAATGTTGTGGAGTAATTTCTGTAGTGTGGGTACCAGCTCTTCTTTGTAGGTCTGGTAAAATTTGCATAGTTGTGGTGAATCCATCTGGCTTGGAGCTTTTATTTGTTAGGAGATTTTTTTATTACTGCTTCAATCACATTGCTCACTATTAGTGTGTTCATAGTTCTATTTCTTCCTGAATGAGTTTTGGAGGTTGTGTGTTTCCAGGAATATGTACATTTCCTCTGTGTTTTGGAATTTATGTGTGTAGAGATTTTCATAGTTTTCACAGATGATACTTTGTATTTCTGTGGTATTAATTTTAATGTGTCCTTTTTCACTTCTGATTGAGCTTCTTTGGGTCCTTCCTCTTCTATTCCTGTTTAATCTATCAATTCTGTTTATCTTTTCAAAGAATCAACTCTTTGTTGCACTGATTCTTTGAATTATTCTTTTTTCTTTTTTTTTTTTTTCATTTTGTTTAGTTCTGCTCTGACATCAGTTATTTCTTGTCTTCTGCTGGCTTCGTGTTTTGTTTTCTCTTCCCTTACTAGTTCCATCAAATGTGTCATTAGATTGTTAAATTGTAATCTTTCTGTCTTTAGATGTAGGTATTAAAGGTTATGTATTTTCTCCTTATGACTGCTTTTGCTGAATCCCATAGATTTAGGTAGCTTGTGTCCCCTTTGACATTTAGTTCAAGGAATAATTTTATTTCTATCTTAATTTCATTACTGACCCAATAATTGTTCAGCAGCAGGTTGTTTAATTTCCATGACTTTGTGTAGAATTGATTATTTCTCTTGGAGTTAATTTCTAGTTTGATTCCTCTGTGGTCTGAGAAAATATATGGCATGATTTCTATTTTTTTTGAATTTGACAAGCCATGTTTTGTGGCCAAAATATGATCAATCAAATTATTACCATTTTCTGATGGGAAGAATGTGTATTCAATAGTTTTTGGATAAAATACTCTGTAAATGTCTCTTAGGCTCATTTATTCTGGAGTCCCATTTAAGTGTAGTATATCTTTATTTATTTTCTATTTGGATGATCTGTCTAGTTCAGTCATTGGGGTGTTGATGTCCCCAGCAATTACAGTGCTGCTGTTTATCTCTTTGCTTACATCTAGTAGGGATTTCTTTATGAATCTGGATACGCCTGTGTTAAGTGCATAAATATTTACGATGTTATATCTTCTTGTTGAATTGTTCCCTTTACCATTATACAATGACCTCCTTTGTCTTTCTTTACTATTGTTGATTTCAAGTCAATTTTAACGCATATGAGAATGGCTACACCTGCTTTCTTTTGGTTTCCATTTGCATGGAATATTATTTTCCATCCCTTCACCTTGAAGCTATGTGAGTCCTTGTGGATTATATGTGTTTCCTAGAGGCAGTATATACGTGGATTACATTTTTCTTCTATTCAGCCAGCCTGTGTCTGTTGTGTGGGGCATTCTGACTGTTCATGTTTTCAGAATTGATATGTGGGATGCTGTTTCTTTTCATCCAATTTGGTAGTACCTTATTGCTCTGTTTTACCTCTTCTGCTATTGGTTTATATAAGCTCTGATCTGTAGCTTTTGTGTGGTTTTACACTGATGTCTATTATGCTGATGCATGTATAATGCAGTTCTGACTATTTCCTGTAGGGCAGGTCTGGTCTTTACAATATCCCTCAGTGTTTGCTTGTCCGGAAAGGTCTTTATTTCTCCTTCATAAATGAAACTTAGTTTTGCAGGTTACAAAATGCTAGGCTGGCCTTTGTTCTGTTGAAGAAGGCTGAAGATGGGAGCCCAATCCTTTCTGACTTGTAAGATCTCAGTTCAGAAGTCTTCAGTTAGCCTGATGGTTTTTGTTTTAAGTTAGTTGATGTTTTGGGCTCACAGGTCACAGGAGTTCCTCCTTCATGTTGACTTTGGCCAGTCTGATGACTATGTGTTTTGGTGATTGCTTCTTTGTAATGAATCTCCCAGGTGTTGAGCTTCTTGTACCTGGGTGTCTATATCTCTAGCAAGACCAGGGATATTTACCTAATTTACTCCATCAAATAGGTTTTCCAGCTCTTGTGTGTTTTCTTCTTCACCCTCAGGGTTGCCTCTAATTCTTATATTTGGCCATTTTACGTAATCCCATATTTCTTGTGGGCTTTGTTCATTCCTCTTAATTCTCTGTTCTTTATTTTTGACTGACGAGTTTATTAGACATTGTTGTCTTCAAACTCTGAGATTCTTTCTTTTGCCTGGTCTAGTCTATTCTTAAAATTTGCACTGTGTTTTGTATTTTCTTAAATGAATTTTTCATTTCCAGAAGTTCTATTTTTTTTCATATGTTGAACTTTTTAATGAATCTTTCATTCATTTCCTAAATTGTTTTTCTGGTTTCTTTGAGTTGGTTTTCCATTTTTTCTTGGATTTGTTTGAGCTTCCTTATAATCCATATTTGGAATTTTTTATCTATCATTTCAATATTTTCATTTTGAGTGGTATCCATTACTAGAGAGCTGGTGCTTTTAGGAGTGTCCTTCAACTCTGATTTTTATACTTTTAGAGTTCTTTTGCTGATTCCTTCTCATGTGGGGCAGCTGTCCCTTCTTATTTTTGGACTTTCTTTTGTTTATAAGGGGCTTTCCCCCCATTGATATGGGAGTATCTTTAGCATATGTTGGGTAAGAAACTTTGGCCTTCATTGTTGGTTCTTTGATGGCAATCTAGGTTCTGGGTAGATGCCTTAGTTATAGATGTCCTTGATGTGGTGGTTTTCTCAGTTGCTCATTGTTTGTAGGCTGTAACAGTAGTGAGCTATGTATGTGGGAAGATTCCCTGTCTCTCTCAGATGTGGGAGGATAGAGATCTTTGAGATCCTTTCTCTTCCCACAGACCTGAGGTCTTCTTAACAGTGTGAATTGTATTGGCATGCCCAGATTAATCTCTGAGACAGTAAGTGGTGCTTGTCAGTAAGAATCAACCACACCCTGTAGGATTGAGTCAGTAAATGCTGCACAGGGCTGCACACATTGAGTTCCAGGTCAATAGGTGGCACTTGCCGGGAGGAACAAGCCAAAATGTTGTTTTGGGGACCTGTGACCAGCTCTAGCCCCTCGGAAGAAGCACTCCAATGTCTCAGGTTGTGGGCAGGGCCCCAGAACTTTTAGGTGAGTCCTTATTCTCTGTCACAGCAGAGGTAGATGGGGGAGTGAGGCTGGGTAGGGCTGGGTTGGTTGAGCCTGTCCCCAGGCTCCACAAAATCTGGTAAGGTGACTATTTCAGCAGGGATCATAGGTCTGCTCCCAATCTTCTGGGGAAACCTTCAGTGGAGGGGCTGAGTTGACCCCACCTAGACAGGAAATCTGTTTGTGGAGGCAGGGCTATCTGAGGTTCACAATCTGGCTATTGGGAGCATGTTTCATTCTTCTCTCCCACCCCTGTTTTGCAGTCTTCCTTCAGTATCTGCTGGCAGGCAGGAGCTCAAACTAGCTGAGCTCCCCCAAGATGGTGCTACACATTGTGGGCTTCTGTGTCCAAGATCCTGCTCCGGGATTAGAATGTGGCTTTTGTGACTGGGACCCACACTGCACTCTCTTTTCTGTTTTGCCCACCTGGGCTCCCTCACCTTCCAAGATTAGTTCACAAATCTCCCTTCCATGCCCCCAAGCAACATGATTGGGTCCTGGGTGTCCAGAATCAGACCCATGGGCCTGTGCCAGATCACTAATGATCAATCCCTGACCTTATCACTCAGAAGTGTGCTGGCCTCAAGTTGCCTATGGGAAGCTTAAGCAGATTTGGTGTCCCTCCTCTTTGGGGTGTGCCTTTTTCTGATCAAGCATCCTGGCAAGCAGCACCAAGGAGGGCTAGTGAGCAGGGAGCTCACAGTCTTAGCACCCCTTATTCCTCTGAATGTCTTCAAGGGGGAAAGTTTGAGCCCTACTCCTTATGGAAGTCCCAAAAGAGGGGAAGTAGCAGCTCCTGAGAACCCTAGCTCATGTGTCTCTCTTGACATCCATGGGTAGGGGATGGGCAGGGAAGGAAAGTGTCTGAATGGATGACAGCTAGGACTCTGGTTGTCTGTGTCTCTCTTTCCAGAAGCCAGCCCACCCAGAATGCCCATGTTCTTTGGTCACACAGATTCCCTGGGCCCCACAGGACCTCCATGTCTCCCACAGTTTAGGCTGCAGTTGAGAAATGTTTTAGGGGAATAAGCAAGATGAAAACAGAAGCTGAAGCCCCATGGGAAGGACAAAGGTACATGGCTCATGGAGAAGTAATGTGGTGCCTGCTGTCTTGGCTCAGGTCTGTAGTGACGGGAAACACCCCATGGAGCCTGGTAAGCTGGTGCTTTGTCCTCAAGAATCTGCCAGTTCACTGGTGGCAGCAACTTTTGGTCTCATGAGCATAGAAAGGCTCTTCAGCAGCTCAGGAGCCTGCTGACTGCCAGAGATGTGAGGGAGACAGAAACAAACTGCTCCACCTACCCTTTTCTCTGTACTCTAAGCCTCTTGGAAGTTGACTTTTGCAGATATCTTGCTGCTTCTTATTCTGTTCCACAACTTCTTCTCATAGAATCTCTTGTAGGTTCTGGCACTTTTCCCTTGGAATTAAACCTTATCTATGATTGTTTGCTTCTTTGTTTTTTCTTTTTCATCTAAAACTTTTCCTTCTTTCTGAAATGATCTGGTAGCTAGTGTCTCTGGTCAGCCATCTTCCTCGCTACCATCTGATAAAGTTTAAATTCTTAGTTGGAACTCTGTGGGCGTTTGATGAATTAATTAATAAATGAAAGTGCTTTTAATCTAGCCAGATACAGTCCAAGGGTAGATAACAGATAAATAAAACTTCAATACCATACTTAAAAGTTAAAAGTAACATTAAAATTAATATCATCAGATTAATTTCTAAACTTATAATACAGATCATCAGCAGGTGAGCAAGAGACATATTTTGGGGGCTGGAAAAGTATTTCAGAAGAAAGATATAAATGTTAAAGAATAGAGAGATGATTTGGGTGGGCTCCCCTTCCCACCATTATAGCACTGTTGGTTAGTTCTGTTGTGATGACCTCATTCAGAGCTCAGGGCACTTCAGTAGATGGTCAAAACAACAGTCACCTCTTTCTCCTCTGGAAGGTAATTATTAGCACAACCTTTGTAATCAGCATATTGGAACATATGGTGGCTAGAGGGCTTCATCCTAGTTATGCCCTGTTGATAAATAGCCTAGGGAATTCACAGTGTCAGTGTATAGGAGAAACTATCTCCCCTGTTCTAGGACCAGGTAATGATGCTCATAGCATTATCTTATGGTTGATCAAGCACTCGGATCTTTTAAATATTAAAACACACCTTCAGACATACCTTCCAAATCTTTAAATCATTAGAGTTTCCAAATATAAGTATTTAAAATGGTATATCTTTTGGCTTCCCTTGATCATTAGATATCTTCTTCCTTCCTCTACCCTTTGGAAAATGTATTTCTCAGTGACTTAAAATTAGGAAATAGATTAATATTGTTAGAAAAATTAAGTGTGTCAGGACTAAAGAAGTAACCATTTCTCTTTTTGGGGAATAACAATTAATTTTATATTGCTGAATCAAAAATATTTAGTGTATGATTTCATATTCTTCTAGACCACAGTAAAATATAGCTTGCATAACCTTGTGCAGCAAGATCTCTGGTATTTTTCTTAAATTGTTATCACCAAGAAAAATGGTAAATTGGAAATGTTATGCTTTCAGTCACAATGGTCAGGTGATGTTATGTACTTGCATATTTTAAGCAGTGTGGGATCACGTAGGAGTTTATGACTAAAATTTATCATTTGAATGTTGGAAAAGGGGACTCAATTGCATGCCCTTAGCTTCCCTGAGACAGGAGAGAAATCCAAGAGCTTATTCTTTTGTATCTCAAACCTCTGCTTAACTTAATTGTAATTCCACCAATAAGGTTACTATATTATTTCTCAATGTGTTATTTGACACACAGAGACTTCTCTAGCTGGCAGAAAGCAAAGAAGTTTGTGACTGTCATCAGAAGCAAAAATTCAAAATCATGAATGAATCACTATAAAAGCACACTATTTGACACTTAACAATTATAAAGCAAAGTTTTTCAGCTACTTTGCCTGAAAGTCCAGTGCCATTTTGATTATACAAATAAAGAGGACAGGGCATGTAAGGAAAGGGATCTGCCACTTGTTACCTGTCCAATCCATAAATAATCCAGTACTGGAACTGCACAGGTGGTTGCCTAATAGACCACAACTTATTACTATTATTATTTCTAAAGGTTTTCTTCTATTCAGTGCCTGAGTCACAAAGATGGAAAAGGTGCTTATAGAGATAACTGTTCTATATTTGTCCAAAACCTAAAAAGTACCTTTTGTTAAATACAGTTTTAAATAATGAAACCAGTTAATTAAAGTTATATTTGATCTCTTCTGCATATTATGAGGCAAAAAATAATTCAGAACAGAATAAATGCAAACCACAAAAAACAAAAACCAATACCCCCAAAACAGAACCATGGCAAATAAAGATGTAAGAATGGATTAACTTTTATACCTACTGTGAAAATTATATCTAGATGGAGAGATAATGGATAAGAAATTAGGTAGCTGTAGCTGAGTAGGTATAAATATAGATAGTAAATATTTATGTGTGTCTATGTATCTATATAAAATACAGTTTATCTCATTTTTCCAAAAGACATAATTTTAAGACTATATTATGAATATATTCCCCTGGTCCTTTGGAAAATATACAAGGAACATGTTTTTCAGATAATCTTTTCACTGAACTACAAGACTGCTATATTATATACAGTTACTGAAAAAAGATCTCAAAATGTTAAGCAAAGTAACTCTATTCTCCTTTAATGACACCAGGCAAGATTATGACCTCATTAAGACTCAGGTTTGGCAATCATAAAAATTGGTGTGGTACGGCAAGAGGAAGATTGATGATTTTTGTGAACTCTTTCAGAATGAAAAATCATGTTCAGTAAAGTATACTCATGCATTCAAAAAATATTAACACTCATTATTACCTAGTTGTGACATATTAGTAAGCAAAACAACGAGATTCTTGTACTTATGGAATGTACGTTCCACCAGAAAACATACAGCATAGGAAGATCTAGCTCTTATGTTATGAATCCAACTATAGATTTTTCAACAGATTTCTGCTGTTAGTCTGCTCTCATTTTTTTTATTTGGTACATAAGAAATGACAAAAATATGTAGGGAAGAAAATAAAGGAAAAACGGAGAAAACTTTGTTTAGATTCATTTCAATGCTTATATCCTTTGAGCTTATATAACTTGATCTTTATTTTTAAAACATGTAAAATCATTAGGTTTATAATATTAAAATTGCCATAACTTCTCTGAATACTCATAACATCCCTTCTTTCTGGTGCCCAACTGACTTGCTTTCTGTAATAGCATGGATCATAGATGTAAAAACATTTAAAATATAAAAAAATAATTATTTGTAACACAAAATCACATTCACTTGAACTTAATAAACCAGGAAGATTCCAGCTGACAACTAAAAGCCTTTTCTTAGGGCTGTCAAATTCAATAATAAGATAAAGTTTATAATCTATATTATTCTAAAACATTTAAAATGTTATGAATCTATACAATTTAAGCTGATTTATCACAAATGGGTCTTTTATATCTGTGAGAAGAATAACTAGATTATATACTTTTTTAATATTAAAGATTATCTCCGTGCCTACAAAGAATTCTTTCCCATTAATGAGTAAAGAGAAACATGTAGTCATAGAAAGTGTCTGGATCAAGTTTGACACAAAATATAATTTTAAATTTGAGGAAAAAAGAAGATATTATGTTGGGGAAAATCATCAGTTGTAAAGATTTTACTGATTACACATCTGAGAAAGAAACATGAGCATTTCTATATTAATAATAGCAGTGGCATCAGCAGCAGAGGTATTAGTGATATATCAATAATAAAATCAAGTAACTTTCAATCCTCACTAGAATATAGATACCTAAAAATACTAAAAGTATAAAATCAGTGCATGCATTACTTGATATAAAGTATACTGATGTAAACTCATTGTAGTAGACATCTGTGATCCCTAGATTTTCCATATTTGAAAACTCTTTAATTTGGGTATTATATTCCACTAAGATGCCAAAGGAGAGGACAAAACTATCTTCTGGCTTGGGTGAATAATTAGCTTAATGTCAGATTTTGTGCCTGAAAATGATGTCTGCTTTATGCCATAAGGAAACAACTAGGACATTAAAAAATACATTAAACAACAATTTTCATGCAATGAAAAACAGATAATATTGGTCTATAATGCTGAAGGAAAGGAAAAAAAAAAATGAAGTGGCTCTACAATTAGCCTAGCTATCTGGTTAGAGTCATTTTCCAGGCTGCAAGAATAAAGAAAGTAAGGAACACTCCAAATAGAGCCCAATGGTCTTATGCAATCAAAAAGGCAGAAACTGTTTGAATGTGACAAGTTAGCTACATATTCCAGAGAGATTACCACATGGAAAGGGTCAATGAAGAGAATGATGTTTACAAATCCACATATAGGTCCTATTGTATCTTTAAGCAAAAACCAATCTGCACATTTATAGAGTTAAAGTCACTTCTCAGAAATCACATGGAACTGACAGTGATATAAATTCTCATAAACTACAGTAGAGATACTTTGTTGAATTCATGGTTGAATACCTTGTTGAATTTCCCAGAATGGCCACATTTTAGGAATGAGGCTAAACTAATTTTAGATTAAAGGTTACTCCAGATTTGTCCTATTAAAACTTAACAACAAACTTCAGAAGGAGTAAAGTAATCTTCTAGTAACTTGATTGCCTGCTAGAACAACATGTAAGACTTTTATTTCTTTTTTCTTTTTTTTGAGACAGAGTCTCACTCCATTGCTCTGGCTAGAGTTAGTGCCGTGGCGTTAGCCTAGCTCACAGCAACCTCAAACTCCTGGGCTCAAGCAATCCTTCTGCCTCAGCCTCCCAAGTAGCTGGGACTACAGGCATGTGCCACCATGCCTGGCTAATTTTTTCTATATATATATTTTTAGTTGTCCGATTAATTTCTTTGTATTTTCAGTAGAGACGGGGTCTTGCTCTTGCTCAGGCTGGTCTCGAACACTTGAGCTCAAACAATCTGCCCGCCTCGGCCTCCCAGAGTGCTAGGATTACAGGCGTGAGCCACCGCGCCTGGCCAGACTTTTATTTCTTAACACATTAACTTCCATATGAATTATATTTAACTCATGCTAATTTTGAGCCCAGGGCCTCATGAAGCATATATAACTCACATATTTCTTTACGTTGGGAGCTGTGTGGTGCCCAGGCAACTCACACTGCCATGCTGTACCATACATGTTACATGATGGGTGGTCCCCTGGGCAAAGCCCTATAGTATTTTTTAGTGTTCTCCTTGGTACAATTAATATTGACAATTTAATTCTAAATATGTAGGTTAAATGAAGTTAATACATTTCATTATTTTATGTTTACCTTTAAATTATACTTAAGCCTGACAAGTCAAGAAAAACACTTTACCCATGAACTAGTTTTCAAGATTTTACATTACTTTTTACATTACTAATTTTCAAGTTTTTATATTACTTTTTTATTAAAAAAGAACATAATAAACAATAAAAAATAATAAATTTTTCACAAAATTGAAAAAGATCATTTTGTTTTAAAAAATTTTATTCTATTTTTATAATGAAACACCATGGCTCCAAGGAAATTTTTTTTTTCTAGTGTGGTAGTCAATGTATTAAGATGTACATATAATAAATTTGGGAATTTTATTTCTTACTTTCTATTATAAAAGAAGATCACCGAGACACCGAGAGAGAAAATAGACTCACTTTGCTCAACCTCTTAATAGTCAACACAAGAAAAGAAGTCCACATAAGATTCTCTGAATTTAGGAGATGGGGCTGACATTCTGAGGACACCATAGGAGATAGAATTCACAGGACAGAACAACATAGGTGAGAGAACACAGGAGAGAGAAGCCTGGAGATATGTGGTGGCACTCACCACTGTTAAGCAGAGTACTGATCTGTTCATGTGCATGATGCAACTATCCAACACTGAGGTGAAACCAACAAATAGGATTAAAAGGAACAGTAACTGGTACTCACATAATGCTGGAAATTATGTCTGTTCTCAACAGCCAAACTAGAACTCTTAAATTACACATCCTGGATAGTATACTCAGGAAAATCCTTAGAAGGGAAAAACAATTTGCCCTAGACTAAGCCTGCTCTGAAACTGTCAAACAAATCATAAAAACAAGACTGTAAAGGGTTATTCTCTTAAAGCAAGTTAACTTTCTCAGAGAACAAATTTAAAGAATATTAATAGCAATACAAAAATACGTACCAGGCAAAATAATAAAATTCCTAATGTTGGGGATCCAATACAAGATTACCAGGAATGCAAAAGGGCAGGAATGTTTGATTCATCATAAGGGCATTGTCAATCAACTAAAACAAAGCCACAATTGACAGATATTGTACTTAGCATACCAGGATATTTAAAGTTATTTTATTATATTTTATATGTTCGCAAAAATACAGAAAGACATGAGATATTTAAAAAAGCTAAATTGAAATTTTAGAGATGGAAACTACAATGTGTGAGGTAAAAAATACACTGGATGGGATTACCAGCAGATTAGATGTCACAAAAAAAATACATTAATGAACTTGAAGACTTACCAATAAATGCCTAAGTTCTCAACAAATTTTTAAAGATAATATAACATACATACATCAATTATATGCATGTATATAAATATATAAAATACAGAATGACCAAATGAAGTTTATTTCAGAAATACAAGGTTGGTTTAACTTTCAAATAATACTCAGTATAATTTAATATATTAAAAAAATAAAAAAGTAAAAGAAAACTGAAAGAGAAAAGACATATGACCATCTCAATAGAAATAGGAAAACCATCTGACAGAATCCAATGTCAGTAGATTCATATTAAAAGGGATTTTACTCTATTGGATAAAGGGAATTTATGAAATCCCACAAATAATATCATACTTGGTAAAATACTGAATTTTTTCCCCATCAGAAAAATTCAAAGGATGTTATTCTTAACACTTCTATTTAACATTAAGTGGCATATTCTAGATATTGAAATGAGGCAAGGAAAAGCCATAAAAAGAACCTAGATTAGAAAGGAAGAAGGAAAACTATCATGTTTTTAAGCAGAGACCATGACTTTCTATATAAAAAATATGATTAAATATGAAAGTCTACCAGAAATAAACACATTTATAAAGGTTGAAAAATATAAAATCTGTATATAAAAATGCCTGATATTCCTATCTTATATATCAAAGAACAATCAGAAAGGGAAAATATAAAACAATAACATTTATAATACCATAAAAATATGAATTACTTAGGAATAAATCTAACAAAAATGTGAAAGACAGGTACATACTGAAAACTATAAAAATTGATGAGAGAAACTAAAGAAGATCTAAATAAATTGGGAGACATGCCATGTTCCTGTGTTAGAAGACTGAATATTGTTAAAATGTCAATTCTCCCCAGATTGACTTATATATTCAACTCAATCCAAGTTGTAATCCCATAAGGTGATTATATGGGAATTTTCAAACTGATTCTAAGTTTCATAAGTAAGTGCCTTATGAGAACACCTAGAACAGACAAAACAAAAATAACAGTTGAAAAAGAATAATAGATTTAGCAACTAGCTACACTTGTTTTAAAATTTATATAAGCCTAAAGTAAGCAACGCGATGTGGTATTGATGTAGGCATAGAACAATACAAATGAAACAGAATGGAGAATCTATGAGTAGATCCACATAGAAAACAACTGCTTTTCAATGAAAGCACAAAACCAGTAAGGTAGAGGAAGAATATGCATTAAATGAACTTTGATACATACATCAAACCTTATATGAAATTAATTAAACTGGATCATGAATCTAACCATAAATTTAAACTTATAATATCTTTTAAAGAAAATATAAAATTAAATCTTTGTGATTTTTGTTTAGGCAAAAATTTCATAGATATGACACCAAAGTACAAACCATAAAACAACAAAAGGATGATTAAACTTCATCAAAAGTAAAAATTCCTGATCTTTGAAAAACACTGTAGAAAGAATAAAAATACTAGGAGAGACAAGATGGCTGACCAATGACACCAGGTGCCAGATTGTGTCAGAAAGAGGGAAAGGTTTTAGAGGAAAAAGATAAAACAAACATAATTATGATGGAAAAGTGCCACACATACAAGAGATTCCATGGGAAGAAGTTGCAGACCAGAACAAGAAGCAGCAAGATATTGGCAGAGGTCAACACCTGCAAGGCTTGAACTAAAGCAAAAGTTTAGGAAGAGAGGTTTATTTCTCCCTCCTCCACATCTCCAGCAGTCAGTAGGTTCCTGTGCTGCTGGAGAGGCTTTCTACCTTCATGAGCCTAAAAGCTGCTCCCACCAGGGAACTGGGAGCTTCTTGAGGACAAAACACCAGGTTGCCAGACTCCTTGGGGCATTTCTGGTCACTGAAAACCTGAGCCAAGATGGCAGGCACCACATTGCTTCTCCACAAACTGTGCATCTCTGTCCTCCACATGGGACTTTGGCCCCTCAGTTTTTATCTTGCTCATTCCCACGCTAATATTTTCCAACTGCAGCCCAGACTGCAGGAGACACAGGGGGCTGGTGGGTCCTGGGTAATATGTGTGACCGCAGAGCCTGGGCATTCAGGGTGGGATGCCTTCCAGAGACAGGAACACAGATGAACAGAGTGCTAGCTTTCTTCCATTCAGACACTTTCCTTCCCTGCCTCTCCCGACCCATGGCTGCCAAGAGAGACACTTGAGCCAGGGCTCTCAAGAGCTACTACTTCCCCTCTGTCGGGGCTTCCACAGAGTGGGGCCCAAACCTTTCCTCTTAAAGACCTGAAGACTATGAGCTCAGACTGTGAGCTCCTTGCTCACCAGAACTTCCTGGTCCTGCTTGCCTGGCAGCTCCATTGGAGCATGGCATGCCATTTAATCTCTGAAATAGTAGGCGGTGCTTGTGGGTAAGAATCAGCCACGGCTTATTTGACTGAGTCCGTAAATGCTGTAAAGGGCTTGTAAATTGACCTCTCAGTCATTAGGTGGAGCTTGTCAGAAGGAACCAGCTGCAGTGTTATTTTTGGGACCTGTGACCAGTCCTATTCCCTCAGGAGAAGGACTCAAATGCCCCAGGTGGGGGAGAGGCTCTGTAAGTTCCAGGTGAGTCCTTATTCTCCACCACAGCAGAGGCAGGTCAGTGAGTGAGGCCAGGCAGGACTGGGTTGGGTGAGCCTGGGACATCAATGAGGAGGGACATCAAACCTGCTTGAGCACCCCATAGGCAACTCGGGACCAACACACTTCTGCCTGGCACAGTCAGTGATTGAACTTCAGGAACCTGGAGACAGGCCTTCAGGCCAAATCCCATACACCCAGGACTCCATTGTGTTGTTCGAGGGCATGGAGTGGAGATTTATGAACTAATCTTGGTAGGTGAGGGATCTCAGGTTGGAAGAACTGCAAAGAGAGCACAATGTGGGTCCTAGCCAGAGCACACTTGCCAAGAAACCCTCCCCTCATAGGAAGGCCATGCTCTCAGTCCAGGATGGGATCTTGGACAGGGAAACTCTCAGCCCACAGGGCCATTTGGGGAGACTTTGGCTAGAGTAAAGAGGGAGACCATGCCAGAGGGAGATCACAGGGCAGGAGAAGAAGGAGAAGAGCAAATCCCACTCCTGAGAGACAAATTGAAAATCTCAAATTGTTCCACCTGGACAAGCAGATATTCATGCTGAGTGGGGACATTCAGCTTCTTCCTAGTGGCTATTCCCAGCAGCTGGGGAAGGACCTTTGACTCTCACCAAGACAATTAACTTACCAGATTTTGTGGAGCCTGAAGGCAGGCTCACTCAACCCAGTCCTGCCTGGCCTCACTCACTGACCTGCCTCTGCTGTGGTGGAGAATAAGGACTCACCTGGAACTTACAGAGCCTCTCCTACCACCTGGGGCATTTGAGTGCTTCTCCTGAGGGAAAAGGGCTGGTCACAGGTCCCAAAAATAACACTGCAGCTGGTTACTTCTGGCAAGTTCCACCTAATGACTGAGAGGTCAATTTACAAGCCCTTTACAGCATTTACTGACTCAGTCAAACAAGCTGTGGCTGATTCTTACCCACAAGCACTACCTACTATTTCAGATATTAAACTGGGTTTGAAAATAAAGTTCACACTGTTAAGAAGACCGCAGAACTGTGGGAAATAGAAAGGATTTCAAAGACCTCCATTCTCCCTCATCAACAATAGACAAGGAATCTGCCCACTCACATAGCTTACCACTGCTACAGTCCACAAACAACTAGCAACTGAGAAGACCACCATGCTAAGGATATCTATAACAAATGCATCCATCCAGAAGCTACACTCCCATCAAGGCATCCACAGCAAAGTCAAAGGTTCTTACCCAATGTAAGCTACAAACACACCCATATGAGTGGGGGTTTGGGAAAGACCCATGTAAACAAAAGAAAATCCAATATAAGAAGTAACATCTGCTCCAGATGAAAAGGAATCAGCAATAGGACTATAGAAGTATAAAAAATCAGAACAAAAGGACATCTCCAAAAGGGAACATAAGCTCTCTAGCAATGGGTACCAAACGAAAGGTAAATACTGAAATGACAGAAGAAGAATTCCAAATATAGATTGTACGGAAGCTCAATGTTATCCAATAGAAAATGGAAAACTGACTGAAAAGAACCAGAAAAACAATTCAGGAAATCAATGAAAAATTCACTAAAGAGTTTGACATATGAAAAAAAAATAGAACTTCTGATAATGAAAAATGCATTTAAGGAAATACCAAGCACAGTGGAAAGTTTTAAGAATAGACTAGAGGTGTGGATGTAGAGAGAAAGGAACACTTATACATTGATGGCGGGACTGCAAATTAGTACAACCTCTATGGAAAACAGTATGGAAATTTCTCAAAGAACTAAAAGTAGACCTATCGTTTGATCCAGCAATCCCACTAGTGGGTATTTACCCAAAGGAAAAGAAGTCATTTTAACAAAAAGACTCCCAGACTAGAATGTTTATTGCAGCATCATTAACAAATGCAAAGATGTGTAATCAACCCAAGTGCCCATCAACTCATGAGTGGATTAACACGTGGTATATGTATGCTATGGAATACTACTCAGCCATAAAGAAGGATGGAACAAATTGCATCAATTTGGATGGAACTAGAGATCATCATCCTAAGCAAAATATATAAAGACCGGAAAAACAAACACCACATGTACTCGCTATTAAACTGGAACTAACTGATGAGCACACATGTGCACAGAGGGAAATAAAACTCAGCCAAATAAAGCAAGGGGAATGAGGGAGGAAGGGGTGGGTGAAAACCTAACTAACGGGTACAATGAACACTATCTGGGTGATGTGCAGACTTACAACCCTGACTGAAGCATAATAAAATCAATACATGTAACCAAAAACATTTGTACCCTTGTAATATTTCGAAAGAAAAAAAAACTTTATCAAAGATATTGCAGCTTAATTGCTCAGTCATTCACATAATTGAATTACTATAATGTAATATGCAATATGAGGAATACCTATTGAACTTATGGGAAAATAAAGGAAACTCTGAACTGTCTTAGGTATGTTTTCTTACATTTCTTAGTATCTTCTACATAAGGAGCTTGCCAAGGTTGAGATATCAGTATTCCCTCTGCATTATTTATTCAAGTGATTGTATCCACTTCTGTTTTCTAATAATCTCCTCAATAAAAAAAAAAAAACAGGAAAAAAACACAAGCAAAAAGCTAAAATCTGTTAGGGTAAGAATTGTGAGCTCTAGTCCTGCTATAGGGAAAACATTTTTAGATGTTTCATAGTTACATTAAAATACCCAGTATGAAAATTAAATATAAAAAAAGAGACAGTAGACAGGAAATTAGGTAGTTTTACCTGAGTAGGTGGTGATATAGACAGGCATAGATCTATGTGTCTGAATATCTATATGAAATATATTTCTTTCTGAAATAATTTTATTCTAAGAGCTATGAAAGATATTTGCTTTATATGTAACTGACTGCTAACCAGAACTTACGTAAAGAAAAACAGACAAAAGACTTGAGCAGCTACTTAACAAGAGTTTACTCAAATGGACAAGAAACATATTAAACTTGCTCAACATTGGTGAAAACATCAGGGAAATGCAAAATAAAACTGTACTATTACATTATTTTAGTATTTAAATGGCTAAAATTAAAAATAGTGATAATATGAATAGCTGATGAGGATATGGCCAACTTTAACTGTCATACACTGCTGATGAGAGTGTAAACTGGAACCTTCCTCTGAACAATCACTTGGCTGTATCCACCGAAGATTACCATTTCACTCCTAGTTTATCATTCCACTACTGAGTTTATATATATTTATAAAACACCACATACATATGTGCACCAAAATGTACAAGAATGATTATGTCAGCATTATTCACAGTAAGTCAACTCTGGGTAAAGAAAAAAAAAGAATGTCCAACAACAGTGGAATGGATGCTTGTGCTATAATCATACAATGGAATCCTGATTAGTTTTCAGTGAAAATGAAGGAGCTCTTGCTGTACATAAGAACTGAATGAATCCTTCAAATCCAATGTTGAGAGAAAAAAAACTAAAGCAAATTAATTCATCCTTTATGTTCCTATTAACTTAATGCCTGAAACAGGCAAAGAGAATTAGTATTCAAAGCCAGCAAGATGGCTACCCTGGTGAGGGAGAAAAAGGTGTTGGGAAAAACACTGGCACAAGGGTCTGCAGAGATGTTGGTGATGTTTATTTTCAACTTAATGGGGGTACATAGATGTGGCTAGTTTATGATAGTCTATCAAGCTCTACATTATAATTTTTACATTTTCTTCAAACTATATGTCAATAAAAATTTATTTAAGATGGAAGTTAATTTAATGACCATGGGTTGTAGTTACTTAAATGCTTAGTATGTAGTTAATCTCCGTTACTAAACCAGGTTTATAAAAAAATCTGCATAATTACTGGTACTCATATGTCCTTTCATTTGGCTGATATATATCTTCATATCTACCCACCCCTACTCACAATATATGCTGGAAATACTCTTTTGTAAAATAGATCAGTTATCACATTTAAAATGATTATTGAAATGTTGCATATTTTATATTTTCCAAAAAAGGGAGAATTTTATATTGTCCAGTTCTGAGAGCACTTAATTCTTATGTACTCTTAAGGAAGAAATGATTTGTTCACATAGCCTAAAATCATTTATTCATGAAATAAATTAGAAATCAAAGTCTTTAACTCATTATTTGATAGCTTCTAGCTCTGACATTCCAGAAATATTTCAATATTCATGTTTATTTGTCCAAAATGCTTACAATTATAAAATACATATATTTTCAACTTTTTAATGGTAAATTAAAAAAAAATCTTCTATCAATGTAAGTAGTATCTTATTATATTACACAGTGTATACGGATCATAAGAAATTTTTAAAATAATGCTATATTCCAGTATAGTAAGGGCAATGTAAACATAAATGTGTTAAAATAATTTCATTCAATGCATTTTCCTGTACTTATGAATTTGATAAGGCACATCACATTTTAAAAACGTACTGCAAATAAGAGCTATAGAAGTGCTTAGGAAAGTAAATGAATGTATATAATTAATTTTCTATGCAGTGGCCTTAAAATCCTGTGACTAAAATATTCAGGTAAAAGCAGTCTAGCTTTCTTTATTTATGCATTTATTTAATATTTTTCCCAATTAGACCTGTTACTTGAAGGGCTTGGAAAGATCAATATCAGATACTGGCCTACCAAAACCAACTTTAGATTATATAAAGTCTATGTACCTCATGAAGAGTGCTTTTTATGTCAGAATGTCAAATATAGAATTATGACTACCTGTGCCATTGTACTGGCACATGTTTATCTTTTGTTTTGTGGACTCTTAATTATGAATGAAATATTTCTCCACTGGTATGTGAAGCATATTTTAATTAACTGAATAGTATTCATAAAAAGTATGTGTTTATTTTTCCTCATGTATATGTATTGTTACATACAAAAGTAAATACAAAAATAACAAAAGTAATATATCTTATCCCTTAAATTTTATGCTCTATTTTTGGAAGTTAACAGAGCTTTATGTTTAGATATTCTTTTCCTATGTAATCATGCAGAAAAATTATAATTCTATCACTTTTACTTCATTTCTCTGGATTCCTGCACTCTTTGTAACAATTCAATACCTATTTCAAAAATGCAGTGGACCATTTTTTGCTGTCTCACTGGAGAAGCAATATCCTTGTTCCCTTTCAAGATCCATTTCTTTAAAAAGCACATTCCAGCAACTATTTCCAAGATATAAACATTAGTATTGCAGCACACTATTTGACTATAGCCTGTGGGGAGGATTTCCAAACTTCAACAGAGTATAACATTCAAATTTAAAATAAAACTTTAAAAGCTTGAAGGGACTAGAACAACTTGGTTGGGTTGTGACCACCATCTTGAATTAAATACTCTGATGGAGTGTCCATTTCTTCTTTTCAAGCTTCATTTTCCATGACAATATAATCCTAGGATTTCAAATGTGGACTGAACTTCATAATTCTCAGAAATCTAGTTTATAAGTTCTAAGCTTATAGCTTCCATTTACTTCAAATACTGAAACATACAAAGAAACTTTCTCTGCATGGTTAGTGTAGGGAGGACTTTAAAACAAAGTGCTATATGACATATAGTCATGTGCCACTTAACGAAGGGGATATGTTCTGAGAAATGCATCAGTAGGTGATTTCATTGTTGTGTGAATGTCATAGAACGTACTTACACAAACCTAGATGGTATAGCCTACTATATACATGGCTATATGATATAGCCTATTGCTCCTAGGCTACAAACCTGTACAGCAGTTTACTATACTGAATATTTTGGGCAATTGTAACAAGATGTATTTGTGTATCTAAATATATCTAAACATAGAAAAGCTATAGCAAAGATATGGTATAAAAGTTAGAAACGATACACTTGTATAGGGCACTTACCAGAAATGGAGTTTGCAGGAATGGAAGTTGCTCTGGGTGAGTTAGGAAGTTAGTGTTGAGTGAGGTGAAGGTTTAGTACATTACTGTACACTATTGTAAACTTTATAATTACTGTGTATGTAGGCTGCACTAAATGTATGGAATACAATATTTTCTTCAATAATAAATTAAACTGAGCTCCCTGTAACTTTTTTAGTTTAAAAATTTTTTATTTTTAAAAACTTTTGGACTCTTGTAATAGCGGTTAGCTTAAAACAAATATATTGCGCAGTAGTATAAACATGTTTTTTTTATATTCTTATTCTATAAGCTTTTTTCTATATTTAAGATTATTTATGTATTTATTATACTTTTTAACAACTGGTAGCACAGTAGGTTTGTATGCACCAGCATCACAACAAACGTGATATGTGCTGTGACATTACAATGGCTATGACATCGTTAGGTGATAGGAATTTTTCAGCTGCATTTTAATCTTATTGGGTTTCCCTTGTATATGTGATCCATCATAACTAAAACATTAACTCTGTTGTATATTTGGTCCATCATTAACTGTGGCTCATGACTATACATAAACTAAAGTGTCAACACACTTCTTCAGATATGTACACTAGGCCAATACATAATTGCCAAATGCTTTATTTATATTAGTTATGTTCTATATCCTGATGCAAGTAAATATAATAATGTTATTAAAGTAAGGATTTGAAGATGCAAGAAATCTTGTGTTTTACATCATCTAACAGGACAGTTGCACTGTTACTAGGGTTTCTTATTTCTTAATTTTTTATTGTGAAAACTGCAGATACCAGGATGAAATTATTAGTACTTTTGTCAGATCCAGATAAAATAGGGCTGGGGAGTCTCAAAGGAGAGGATGCTCTTGCTTACGTGTCTGAGATAACAACTGTTTCCAAGCACTTTCTAAAAACAGCATAAGAAACTCTTTTAATTCCTTCACACATTTCCTGCTTTGATAAGGTTTATCACTAGACATTCTTTAGGACCTTGGCAATTCAGATAAGATATTCTCAGAAGAACATTTGCCCAGGAACGGCATCCCCACCAATGAACTGACAATGCCTTCAGCGCTGAACTTCTGGAACCAATGAACTCTGTTTCTAAGCAGTTTATATAAATTTCTTTTTGCTAAAAATAGCTCCCTTTCCCCTTCCCTCACCAAATTCACTGGTGACTTGCCATTCCACACATTCTGGATTATAATCTTTATTTCTACTCCTGTGTAAACCCAGTATATTTACAGATAATTTTCTCTAGTTATTTTTTTAGGTTGCCACTATATTATGCTCTCACTATACAATTAAGGTTAATATTAATATAAAGAAAGTACAATTATGATATTAAAGGAAGAAAAATCAACATAAAATTTTTAATATGAATGAAATTTCTCTCTTTTGCTTTGCCTTTGTGAGTATAATTTGCATGTTTTTCAAGGTCAATGGAACTGGTGAGAAGCATCAAGGATTTTTATTCGTTCACAAACCATTCAGTATTCAATGAGATTTGAGTGAAAACTTCCAATACTACTTGATATCTTTGGTTTAAGACAGATGAATAAGGATTTGGTTTGGGCTCCCTTGGTTTTTCTATTGACTTGTGCCCATAGATAACAAAGTCTTTCTTAGGTTGTATAAAAATATCTCAAGTATTTTCAGAGAGGTGTGGACAGTTCATGATACCCTAATTTTGCTACCAACATTGAGATTAATCATGTCATCTTGAGTCATTTATATATGGTCTGATTTATATAATTGTTTTACTATATGATAAGATAAAATCCAATCGTATGTTAATAAAGACTACTATTTGAAAGAATATTTTTTATGAAACATTTCATTTAGGAAATCCATTTTGTTCTGTAAGATACTGTAATCCTGGCAGGTTATATTCCATAATTCTTGGAAACATTTTTTTTTAATCATCTGTGAAACTGTATCTTAAAGACCATGGCAGAAGAAAAGCTATACATTAATTGTAATATAAGTGGACTTTACTTACGGATAAAAAGGGAAAAGTGATATCTCATAGTACCTTTGTGATACAGGCAGAGGGAGATAGATCTTTGTGGACAGAAGAGTAGGCATTTTTCGAGGTGATCTCTGAGATTTTAAATCACTATATGCTGAAATCAAGTTTTAGGAGGCTGTATATGTGATATTTAAGCCAGATATGTGGTGCTTACTACATGCTTAATTACAAATATAATTTAGGTTGGAATTTTTTAAAAAGCAGAGTTTGTTAAGTACAAGGTAATTATAAAGCATATTTAAATGAAATATTTTGCATTCTCAAAACTCCACAAATCCTTATTTGTGCTTATATTATCACCTGCTGTTTTTTTTATTTATTTCAATATGGTATTGAATGATAAAAGTATACTCTCAGTAATCTCTGATTCTTAGCAAAGTTATTTTTATAGTTGTCACCATAAAATCAAATCACATTTAACCAAAATTGAGAATTGAAGTCTTCCTATTTATTGTTAAATAGGATGTATATTTAATAAAATAAATATTTTAAGATGATGTCTTTATATTTGGAGCATGATATGTTCTTGAACATCTGACTTAGACCTAAGATGTTTGGCAATAAATCTACCAGAATTTGTGAAACAAGCAATATAGGACACTTGAAAGAATATTTTTCAGTATGCCCAATGAAATACCATAATATAATACAAATTGATGTTAATAACTACTGACACATACGACGCTTTGTTTTATTATTTTGTGAAAATATAATCTCCAACCTGAGTTAGTCAAAGTAGTCATCACTGAATTAACACTGTAATCGGTACACTACTTTGAGCATTGGTTTAAGCCTATTTGCAAAACAAGATATTTTCAGCATTATTCAGCACCTAAAATATTTTCATATGCCTTAGCACTTATCACTGTTTCTTTCATATAATAAAAAGTCAAAAATAGGTTGCTTTATTGAATACATGACAGAAAAATGACACCTCTTTATACAAAACCATAATCTTAGAGATTATCTGGCTTTTTGATTTTACAGGGAGTATATGGCTTGCCTAAATTTATATTACCAAAAACTGTTAAGACTAAGACCAACATGAATAATTAATATAGTGTTCATTCCAGCATATCATATTCTCCCTGTTTTTTAAATTATTATGGGTATATATATCTTCACAGGGTACATGTGATGTTTTGAGACAGGTGTGCAATGTGAATTAATCAAATCAAGGTAATTGGGGTATCCATCATCTCAGGCATTTAACATTTCCTAATTTGCAATATAATGCATTACATGAAGGGTCTACTAATTTTAGGATAAACATATATCCCAATGTGATTTGAGTAGTCCTGGTTTACATCTATTGTCATGGCACAATAAATAGTATCACTTTCACTCTCAAAAGTATCCATATTTGGATAACAGATTATATGGTTGTCCTAATTAATATCACAATATTTAATTAATGCTAATATTTAAATAATCAGGTATAACCTTAAGCTGAACCTAAACATAAATATATAAAAATATCAAATAAGTAAGAGGCACATAATATTATAGAAAAAGCATAAACTTTAGACAGACAACTCATTTTTGACAAAAGGCACCAAGAACATTGGGGAAAAGACAATCTCTTCAATAAATGATGCTAGAAAAACTGGACATCCATATGCAGAAGAATAAAACTAAACCCCTATCTCTTATCATAAACAAAAATTGAATCAAAATAGATTAAAGACTTAAATGTAACTACTATAAGAAAACATTGGGGAAACAGTCCAAGACTTTGGTCTGAACAAAGATTTCTTGAGTAATACCTCAAAAGCACCAGCAACCAAGGGAAAAATGTACAAATAGGATCACATTAAGCTAAAAGCTTCTGTACAGCAAAGGAAACAATCAACAAAGTGCACAGAAAAGCCATAAAATGGGATGAAATATTTGGAAAATACCCATTGGACAAAGGATTAAGAACCAGAATATACAAGTAGTTCAAACAACTCAATAGAAAAAAATGTAGTTAAAAATGAGAAAAAGATCTGAATAGACATTTCTCAAAATAAGACATACAAATGGTAAACAGGTATATGAAAAAATGCTCAAAATCACTAATCACCAGAGAAATTCAAATCAAAACAATGAGATTATCATCTCACTTCAGCTAAAAAGGTTTGTATCAAAACAAGCACCACATGTACTCACCATCAAATTGGTAGTAACTGAACAACACATAAGTGTACATATAAGAATAACATCTATTGGATGTCGGGTAGGGAGGGAGGGGGAAGGGGGAGGGGCGAGGGGGAGGAGGGGACGGATATATGCATACACAAAGAGTGCAATGCGCACCATCCGAGAGATGGACACACTTGAAACT
>RJWJ010006049.1:0-64458 GCA_004363605.1 Indri indri
TTTTAAATCAGCTTTTCCTTTTCTAAGAAAAATTCCCACTGAGGTTTTGATTGGAATCTAGTGTTTGCAATGTTTGTATATGGTAGTTTGCAAATATGAATAGTATACAGAACAAAATAACTTAGCTTTCAAAGGTGGTTACCCTAGGAAAACATAAATTATTGATTAGACAATTATATGGAGAACTATCTTAGCCAATTATTTTTAATCAGTTAGTATTTTTTCATTAAATACATAAACATAGCTGTAATTATTCTTAAATATAAAAACTGCAATATTGTGTAACTCTTTCTGTATCTATCTAAATTTATATCATTGAAATGTCTTTCTCACGATATTACAGGTGAAAATTAAAATGTTGGTACATATTAATAAGGCTTGTTAAAATAAACATAGCATAGACCCTTTTTAAGGTTC
The DNA here is from genome assembly GCA_004363605.1 of Indri indri. Classification (NCBI taxonomy): domain Eukaryota; kingdom Metazoa; phylum Chordata; class Mammalia; order Primates; family Indriidae; genus Indri; species Indri indri. Next base: position 418 of record RJWJ010006049.1, read on the forward strand.
TTAATAGTCATTTATGTGACAGCAATACATTTTATTTATATATCACTATTTTTTATTATAAACATAATTAGCACTCATTCTTCTCAGATGCACCGCTTAATCAGTTTGTTCGTACAGTTCTCAAGAGAGAATAATACATAGTTCTGCATGAGTAAAAGATAAATTTCCTTTAACAGTTTGTCTCTATAACAGACTCAAAAGTGTGTATAATTCTTATAAACATATTTTAACTCTGTTTAAATTACAGCATACCAATTTAACAATACACAACATAAATTTAATATAACCTTTTTTTTAGGTTTAAGTAAAAATGAATAATTATAAAAAGTCACAACATACCTGTCATCTCTTTTGGTTCTCATTTATCAATACATCCTTAATGTGTATTTAATCACTAGCTATTTGCACCTTTATCGGCTAGAATAACAGCAGGAAATCATGTAGAGTAAAACCTTAAAGAAGTACATTTAAGTATTCTGTTTTGAGGGGAGCAAAGACTTTGAAGTATCTTAGTCTGTCATTGTTCCCACTAAACTAGCTGTAAAGGGCAGGCAGGAGTTCTCTGGGAATTGGAAGAGGTCAGTGTTAATAGGTATGCTAGGTTATCTTTTGGTCTCTCTCAATGATCAGCCTGGGATAGGCAATTAGCTAATCATCTGTTGGAGCTGTAGTGTGTCTACACTGACCCATGTATCTGAAACTCCAACCCCTTCATACTATATACACCATACCTGACATTTATTGCCATCATTTCTCAGCTAGATCATCATAATAGATTCCTAACTCATCTTTTCTTGCATTTGTGCTGTCCATTCTCTACTCAAAAGCCATACTGGCCTTCAAAATCATTATTTAGATCATTTCTATTCAAAACTATTCTATTCAAAACTATTCAATGGCTCTCCATTTCACTCAAAGCAAAAGATAAAGTTCTTGCAATGGCCTGCATGACTCTCCAAGATCTGTGATTCTCAATAATGTTTGTCCCTATTGCTTTTAAGACAGTATTAAAGACCACAAGAATGAACCAACACAACTATACAGTCTGATGTTTTCCTACTTAGTTCTTGAAACTTTCAACCCCTGTGGACATATGATATATGCTTCCTCTTCTGCACACACAATGAGATTATTTAACCAGCTGCTTTCCTATCCAATATGGATTGTCAAGTTTCTACTTGTTAGTGGAGGAATAGTCACATCCATCTAATGACACAAAAAGTTTCATACTATAAAGCCTGTCAGATGTAATACTCTGCTTCCAAGTATCAGAATAATTGTTACAATACTTTTTACTGCAAATGATATTGATACATCTCAAACTAGTTTACTAGTTTTAATAAAAGAAAAGATAATGTCTGTGATAGGAGATTTTGAACTGAGGACATAAATTCAGGCCTTCCTCTTTCCCTTTTAACATGACTCTTCTTCTTACTTTGTGGGGCTCCTCCGTGAGATTTATAAACGTGATTTCATCATTCAAACAGATGAGAGGATTTAATGTCTAATCCTCATAGTTTAGCGAGGTTAGAGGGTTACCCCCTTTCCTTGTTTCTTAAGATCAATATTAGAAAGTATATATCATCAGAAATGTTTAGATTATACACCCAATTTTTGACAGAAACTGTTGAAGATGGAAAGAGAAACCATAATTGGCCTGATCTAGGCCATTGTTCCCTGAAAACCTAGAGTTCTGGACTCTTGGAGTGCCTCACCAGAGGGAGTCAATGTGTAAGAAAGAGTGATTTCCCCAAAGGGAGAGATGCTACAGACTCCAGGCAAGTGTGGATGGGAAAAGGAAAATTCTCTGATTTTCTTGCTTTTACATAGCATGCCTGCACTGTAGTGATAAGCTATGGAAATTGATAACATTTATCACCTGGAAAATTCTGCATCTTTGAATATAAAAGTGTTTCTATCCTGAACAAGATTGCAACATGTTCATAAAAGAAATTAGCAACAGGGTCAGAATTGAAGTTTTGCTCTCAAGAGACTTTACGCGTAACCCTTATCAATGAGAAGTCCAAGGGTCACTGTGGTATTTCTGCAAATATAGTAATGTGATTTAAAACCATACATGGGTAAGGCCTCAAAAAGTTTAAATTCTATGATACAAGTGGAGACAAACTGCTACAACTATTAGAAAGACGAAAGTGTGTTTAAGCTAAGAACTTATAAACCGACAGTACTTTTCAAAATAAAAAATAACCAATTATAACACATTACCAAAAACAAAAACAAAAATAAGTGGGTTAACCTAACAAAAGGTATATAAGAACTTTATGCATAATTTTAAAACTCTATTAAAAAACATAAACGATACCTATATAAAGGCAGCCATATATCTTGCCCATAGGGTGATAAAAAAATCAATATTGTAAAGATTCCATTCTCTCTGAATAATATATAAATTGAACTCAATGCAAACCAAAATGTAAAGTTACATGAAGACTCCTAAAATTTACATGGGAAAATAGAAGCCTACAGTGAGTCAAGAAACAAAAAAGAACAGACATAAGAGCAACCAAGGAAAATGCACCCTAACAGATGTTAAGCTATTTGAAGCCACTGCAATTAAAATAATGTGGAACTGGCCTAGACAGATAGACCAAATAGAGTCCAGAAATCAATATAAATGTATGTATAGCTATCATCACAAATGAATATGAAAATAATATAATAAATTATTTTGGGAAATTTGACTCACGTCATTGAAACATAGTTTAATCATTATCACTAACTCACATCATTTATGAAAATAAGGCCCACGTAGATTAAATACCCGGATATGACAAGCAAAACTACAAATCCCAAGAAGATAAAGCTAAAGATTTTATGTAGTGGGAAAGACTTTTTTATACAGGGCCCCAAAACACACAAACTATAAAATATTCAATTTGGCTACAAAATATAATGACAAATGCATTTTCATTTAGCTATTATAACTTGGTCTAAACAATCTCCATATCCAATATAAAATCACCAATAATTATTAAGTAATTAGTATGTCAAACTCTAAAAAGTACTACTGAGAATGCAAAAATTAAATAAAACTAAAAACACTATTTTAAAGAATTTGACATGCACATTAAAAATGATTATAATATCAAGTAGAATTTGAAAGATATTTTAGAATAATTGCAAATTACTGTTTTTTTGTCCACATTGTATGTTTTAAAGCACAATTTGCTGTATGTTTGTTATCTTGTCCCTCTTTCAAAAAATTAAGCATAAAAGATAAATTCAAAAATTTTATGTGAGTTTTCATTTATGATAATACCAATCAAGCTTACTAATATGTTTGTAAAACTGTTTTATTTTTTATTTATTTTTTTTTTTTAGTCAGACAATAGCTGTGACAGGGGCACATTTCAAAAGTATATTGCAAATTTCACACAAGCAGTCTTTAAAATAATTTGAAAGTCTCCTCCATTTTCATAGACTTTCAATTAAGAGAGAGTACCTCTTCTTTGAAAATTAAAGCACTATTTGCCTATTTTATATATCTGAAGGTAGATAAGAAACTACAGGTACCTTTTTAAAATTTGCAGTTGATTATGCTGTTTTCAAATTTAGTAAACTACTATTAATAATAAGCTCTCTCTAAAAAAAAACAAACTGGGCATTTTGGCACCTTAGAACTAAAAGAATAAAATATAAATTAAATGATACTACCTTTGAAGTCATTCCCACTCAAAGTCAACTTTGTTTTTTTTGTTTTTGTTTTTCTTTTTTTTTTTTTTTTTTTTTTTTTATTGTTTGTTGTTTATGGAGTACAGATGTTTAGGTTACGTATGTTGCCCTTGCCCCCCCTTCCCCCCAAGTCCCAATCCCAAGCGTGTCCATCTCTCGGAGGGTGCGCATTGCACCCTTTGTGTATGCATATATCCGTCCCCTCCTCCCCCTCGCCCCTCTCCCTTCCCCCTCCCTCCCTACCCAACATCCAATAGATGTTATTCTTATATGTACACTTATGTGTTGTTCAGTTACTACCAATTTGATGGTGAGTAGATGTGGTGCTTGTTTTTCCATTCTTGGGATGCTTCACTCAGTAGAATGCGTTCCAACCCTGTCCAGGAGTATACAAGAGGTGCTATATCACCATTGTTTCTTAAAGCTGTAAAACTGTTTTAAAATATCTATTTATTTCTACTTAACTTTAAACTAATCTAAATACAAAATTTATTAAATGTTTGCAATAGCTTTTTGGCTAACAAACCTGTTGCTTTCAACATCATTATTAAAAGTATAGGCTTTTTCAACCCCAATAATTATATTATGCAAATTTTTACATAAACCAAGTACCATATGGACCACACCAAAGAAATTTCATTTAATATGTTACAAAACACTGTACTCTTTAATTAGGATGTTAATGCCAATAAATTAAATCACATTAACCACTACATCCCCAGTTAGTCCCAAAATTATTCATAGTAATGCTTAGATTTAATTAAACATTTTATAATCCTTTTTAACCTGGCAAAGATGTTCACTATTTTTCCATGTCTAGTTACTGGTAAAAAGCTAATAAATTCGAATTACATTTATAATTTTTACATGCAAAAAAATTAGATGTTTTGAATATGTATTTTAGCTTATTTGGAAATAACCTAAATGTGATATGAAGATCTAACTAGGTAATATTATAGCATCCAGTCCATATTATATTCAAACATGAACTGGTACTGAGTGTTTAATGACCAAATTTTTCCAAAAACCCCAACATAATGTATCATATATAGTAAATGTTTAATAAATGTCTGCTTATTTTCTTTTGCTCTTCCTCTTAAGACAAAGATAATTTAAACTCATTTATGGAATATTGTAATAATCCCCTAATTGTAGCCCCTCCCACCAATTTCTCTCCTTTAAATTCTCCTAGCATAGTGTTGCTTTGTTATTCTTTCAAAGCACTCTCAAATGATTTCTCTGTTCAAGAGTCATCAATTCTCCACTGCCTCTAGGAAAAATGTGTACATTCATTACCTTGCTCAATGTCTTTCACACTCTTGCCCAAATAGGTTTTCACCTATATTTTCTATTAATAATTTACAGAAAATTTACATTTCAAGATTAAGAGTTTACTTACTGTTACATACTTATTTATAATTCACTCAAATCATTGAATTCCTACTATGTGTCAGGTACCACTTTAGTACCTTTGCTCATGTAGTGCATGCATATGACATTCCCTGGTGATTCTAGTTAGTATAATGGTTATTAAGTATGAAATGTCCAATTTCAAATCAAAAGTTTAGTTTATTATATTTCAAACAAGAAGTACAATTAATCAACATATGTGCCTATACTATTGATACAGTTTTGCCATCTTAACGATAGCTTGTTTATACCAGCAGTGAAGAAGCCTGATGAAATCATGAAAGGCATTTTCCACAGCTTGTTGAGAATTGAATATTTTTCCTTGCAAGAAGCAGTCCAAAGTCTGGAAGATGTGGTAGTCAGTTGATGCAAGGTCTGGTGAATATGGTGGATAACAGAGAGTTTCCAAGTCCAGTCTCTGTAGTTTGAGCAGCATTATTTCTGCAACATGTTGTCTTGCAAGAGTATTGGCCTGTCTCTATTGACAAATCTCAGCTGCTTAATCACAAGCATTTTCATCATTTCAGCCAATTGGTTGCAGTAGATATCTGTTGTAATTGATTGACCAGGTTTCAAGAAGCTATAGTGGATAACGCCAGAGCTGGACCACCAAACAGACACAATTAGCTTTTTTTGATGAATATTCAGTTTTGGACTGTGTTTCGGCATCTCATCTTTATCCAACCATTGTGCCCAATGCTTGTGATTGTCAAAAAGAAACCATTTTTCATCCCACATAACAATACGGTGTAGAAATGGTTCGCCTTTATGTCATGACAGCCAAGAAAGGCAAGCTTCAAGACGATTTCTCTTCTTATGCTTCTTAATTCATGCGGTACCCATCTATCCAGCTTCTTTACCTTGCCAATTTGTTTCAAATGGTCCAGTATTGTTGGAATAGTGACATAAAACCTTGCCGCTAATTCACGCATAGTTCGACATGCTTTCGCTTCCACTACAGCTTTCAGCTCATTATTATTCTCCTTAGTCTCAGGTCGCCCATGTGGCTCATTTTCAAGATTAAACTGACCAGAATGGAACTTCTCACACCATCGACATACTGTGCATTTATCAGCCATATCCTTCCCAAACACTTCATTGATATTTTGAACTGTCTGCACAGCACTGGTTCCATGACGGAACTCATATTTGAAAATAACATGAATTTTTCACTTGTCCATGATTTCACAAAAACTACTCCTAAAAAAACTTTGAAAGATAATCAAAAGCCAAACCATGTATTTGAAAGAATAAGGACGTACCTTCACAATAAAAATAAAACAAGGAGTGTCATAGTGAAATGTCATATATATCAACTGTCAAACTTAGCACTTAGGGAAATCAGACATTTCATATTTAATAACCTTAATAAAAGTCTATGTGTCTTTCATGTCTCAGAACAGATCCCCTCTGATATCCTCTGCAATATAATACCTTTCTTGACTAAAATGAAGTCATCTCCACTAGCACCAAGCATCTATATTCTGTACAGTCTGAAACACCCACATAACATAATTTTTTGTGTTGTGTTACATATTTTCTAATGCTATTTTTTAACGTTTTGTTATCCATTTGTTTGCTTTACTATCATTCATATTTACCTTTTCTGCAACAAAAGATAGTGTCTTCAGTGCAAAGACAAAGTATGAAAATGTGAATAAGTTATTGTTTCTGCTTTTAAATGTTTATAGAACCCAAATAGACAGCAGACGATCACTCAAATATCTTTCACTGCTCCATGTCTCAATAGGTATCCAGTCTATCTCTCTATTTCTCTATCTATCCACACACATGCACACACCCTGAATGGTCACACCAACTTCAATAAGGTATTTCTTCATAGTTTATTTACATTTTCCTCTTTCACTTACTCTCCAAATATCTTCAACTACTTTTCCATCCTTTGTTCTCTTTTAAAACCTTTGATATTTCTCTCTTCTTCCTCACTCTACTGATGACATTGGTTCCTATTTCATTGATTAAAACACACAAACACACACACTCACACACCACTCACTATCTTGTCTACTAATCTACCCAAATCTGTTCTCTACCTTTCCTCTTGTTACTATGGTTAACCTGTTCTAGGCCTTAAGGCCAAACATTCCAATGTACCCTGTATTTAAAGTTATAATACAACCTCAATTTGTCCAGAATAGTCCTAATTTACAGGTGTGTTTTGTGTATAATTACCATAAAAATCTCTTTCACTGGTATGATACAAAGTTCAATAAAAGAAAATTTCACTGTCAGTGCTCCTTTTCAGGCTATTATCAGTATTTGATTTTTTTTCATGGATATAACTGAAAATGACTTTGTTGTATAAAGAAGGGGAATAGTAAGAAATGATGTCCTTGGTGATCGATCCATTAGGTATACATACTATTATCTCCATGTAGACAATTCTAATGATCAATTTCCTTTCCTCAATCCATCAGCAGATTTGGACCTAGCTGATGACTCACTCCTTCTTGAACATTCTTTCCCTCAAGACATCATTCTTTTACTATTCCTCCTGATCACCAACCACTGCTGTCTAGTCCTTGTTCCTGACACCCCTTCATCAATCTGACTTCTAACTATCGAATTGCTCATTCAGATCTTATCTCATCTAGGTCAATATTTATTCCCCAGGTTATTTCATGTAGAATCATAACTCTTATTAAAGCACAATTTTAAAAATGTTAAAATTATAACTCTAAAACATTATTAAAATAGATAAACTTCTAGTCACGATGATCAAGGAAAAAAGGGAATTGACCCAAATTACAAAGTATCAATATAAGGAACAGTAGGCTCTCAGAACAGATGCTGTACTTATAGAAATGAAAGGACAATCAACTTATGAAAAAATTATGCCAATAAATTTTATAATGTAAATGAAATGGACAAATTAGTTGAAATATACGAACCATCAGGGATGTGGGGAGGCATGCAATATTTTGTACCTGCCCCTAAGTAGCTCCTGTATTCCTGGACCAAATACTGAGCAGGGCTCTCTATTCTTTCTTAGGAGCCCTCAGTGATTCTCCAGAAAAGAGTTTGCAAGTGATTGTGAACTTTTCCTGTGTCTGGGAATCCTCATCATCGTAGACTGATATACTAACCCACACAAAGCATTTAGGAATTTGTTAAAATCATAGCTGATTCTTTTTCTCCTCTGTTTTTATGGCAGTAGCCTCTTTCTCACATGTTCTAACAAAGTGGAAACAATTTGTGTGTCCTGTCTCTCCTTGCCATTCTTTCAAACTCAAATTAACCTAGTTACCTTACATGAGATCTCTGACAGGTTGGTTAACATAACAATATGATTTTTACATTGTCTGACTTTTTCTCCTTGTTAGGATGGCAATGGTGTTCTCTCACACTTTTCTACACTTAAGCTCAAGTGCAAATTCTTAATAAAATTATATAAATTTTTAGAATGTTCAAATGGCTTAACATTTACATTTGATCATTTTTAAAAACTTAGTTTTTTTCTTTTTGTAAATATTTTACAAGTAACAATAGCAATATAAATTTGGTAATCTTGAGTCATTTCACTCTCTTGCTTAAAACTTTTCAAAATATCACCTCAACGTATGCTCTTTTCCTCAGGGACATAGTAGATGCTGTTCCCTCTACCTAAAATTCCTCCTCTGCATTAACGGTAGCCATTTAAAAAATTCTTTATATCTCAGCTTAATTTGAATTCTTTTAGGGTGATATCCTGGCCATCAAAATTATGACCTCACCCCAGTTTTTGCTATTTACTCTCAAAGCACACTCTACTTTTTCATAAAAGCACCGATAGAATTTTTCTTCTCCCTGAAAAACTTTTTACAATGTATATTGTATGGCAGGTGCTACTGATGACGGATTCCCTCAGTTGTCGTTTGTTTAAGAAAGTCTTTATTTCACCTTCACTTTTGAAGAATAATTTCACTGGCTGTAGAATCCTAGGTGCTTTTTTTTTTCTTTTAACACTAAATATTTCAGTCCACTTTCTTGCTGTTTGCGTGTTTCTGTTGAGATGTCTGCTGTAATGCTTACCCTTCTTCATCTGTATATAAGTGGTTTGTTTTCCCCTCGGGCTTCATAAAAATATTGTCTTTGGTTTTCTAAATGTTGAATATGCTATACTGAGGTTTAAAATTTTGGGTATTATCTTGCTTAATTTACTCTGAGCTTCCTGGATCTGTAGTTTGGCAGCTGTCATAAATTTTAGAAAATTCTCAGTGATTATTACTTCAAATATTTCTTCTACTCTATTGCTTCCTTCTCCTTCCACTACTCTCATAACATGTATGTTATACCTTTTGTTATTATCCTACAAGTCTTGGATGTTCTGGTTTTTGTTTGTTTGTTTTCATTTTTTTTTCTCTTTGTATTTCGGTTTGGGAAGTTTCTATTAACCTATTACCAAGCTCACTGATTCTTTCCTCGTCCACGTTCAGTCTAATAATGAGCCCACTGAAGATATTCTTCATTTCTGCTACACTGTTTTTGATTTCTAGCATTTCCTTTCGATTCTTTCTTACAGTTTTCACCTCTCCACTTGCATTAACCATTGTTCTTCAGTGCTTTCTATTTTTCCCATTTGAGTCTTTAACATATTAGTCATAGTTGTTTTAAAGTCCCTGTCTGATAATTCCTACATCCGTGTCATATCTGAGTACAGTTCTTGTTTGCTTTGTGTCTTCAGATTATGTTTTCTTGCCTTTAACACAACTTGTAATTTTTTTCTTAAAGTCAGTCACGTATTTCAGCACTAGGAACCGAAGTAACCAAGTCTTTAGTGTGAGATTTCATGTTAATCTGGCTAGGTGTTTGGCTTTGTTTAATGTTCGCTGTGGTGGTTGTTTCAACTTCCTCTAGTGTCTTTGATTTTGTATTTTCCATTGGCTTTGGGCTTCCCTATGTGCTTCTCCCCAGAGTGAGACTGTCTTTCAGTTCTTCAGCTGTAATCCAGTGTTGTTATGCTGGAGTCCTATTGGTGTGGTGGTAGGGTATGGAAGAAATGTTGTGCTCTATAATTTATGAATAAATCTCAGCTTTTAAGTGGGCTGACTCTGGTTTGTGACTCTCACAAGTGTGTCTTACCTCCTCCCAACTTTTTGCTGAAAAGGGATGGCTAGAGGGGGTTGAGTGGGAGAATTGCCCTGTGGGATAACAATCAGGTAAGGTCATTTTCCCTGGAGAGTAGGTTTTAGTTGTGGAGAATGCTCCAAGCACATTTCTAAATGGTTAATCTTCCATCTTCCACTACCTCTGTGAGAGCACTCCTGATCTCTTTCCTAATTTTTCACTATGAAAATCTAGTGAAGTAGGAGAACCCACACAAAAGTATGGGTCATCCTGAAGAGTATGGCCCCCAGGAGTTTATTATTCTTGCAATACTCCACGCTCACCCTCCAGCAAATTATCAAATTTCCTGCCAGTTTATGGCTCCAGGTAAGCAGATCTCAGCTGTGTCTCACTAGATTTGCCTGACTCTCGTTTGGCAGTGGCATTTTGCCATGAGATTTCAGTTCTCTCATTGGTCTTAGAAAAGTCACTGATTTTCAGTTTGTTTAGCTTGTTTCTTGTTACAAGGATAGGAGAGACAACTTCCAAACTTTTCCCATGTCAAACCTGAAATCATAAGTTCTTATTATTTATTTGTGCATTTATCATTTCTGTATTTTTCCCCTACACAAATTATAAATTTCATGAGAACAAGAATTATATGTCTTCACCATTGTGGACCTAGTTGCTAGCACAGTTTGTGGCATATGGTAGCTACTCAATAAATATTTTTGAATTAATGAAAATTTAATATTGCATTTAAGAATTTTGGAACAGTGTATATTCTCCATTGTTTATTACAACTTTGTAAAAAATATGGATATTTGGCTAAAATTACATTTTTTATTTGAAAAAAAATCCTGGTTTCTTTTAGAAGGGAAGTTTTCCTTACAACAAATGCTGCTACAGTGTTGATTCCTTTTATGTGGGTGCAATTAACTTTATATCATAAAGTAAAATTTAAAACTTTAGAAATGAACATCATTTTGTAAAAATATTGAAATTTTAGCTCAACAATTAATATTCAAAGAATTTAAAAATTAAATTGCTAATCTGCTCCCTTGAAACCAGAGTAAGCAACTGCTAGGAAATAAACATTTCATGTCCCTTGTTCTTTTCTCATAAGATATTAGGTGAAACAATTATAAAGACTTTATTATAATATAAATTATAAATAGTTTCAAAATGAAAGTTATAGGATTTTTATATAAATCATGTTCATTATCTTTCTGGAATAAACTGCTGAATCCATTATAAATTTAAAAATATGTGTAATTATACTTTGTAGAACTATTATCTACTTTTCAGAGATAGTAAACCTCCATTTGTGGAACAAAATTTAAAAATTTATAATCCTAATTGCACTGCTGATGTTCACTTAAGTTTACACAGATGGTCTAACATCTTTAAGACAAATTTTCTGAGTATAGTGAAATAAAATCCTATCTATCATTGTTGTCATATAATAAGTACTACATTTCTTCATTTTGTTCTCAATGTAAAAAAATCAATTAAAAATATTAATAGTGTTTATTTTCATGATACAAATACAACAAAAATAAAGTATTATGAAATATCAAATAAAGATTCAATTATGTAAAAATAATACTAAAGTTAAACAAGAAACATATGTATCTTAATCATTTTGGAAACATATGGTTGTGATATTTTATGTTACCCAGTATAGCCTGTAGCCACTGACAATTCTTTCACATCTCTGAAGAGTGCTACAAGCAAATGTGCCATGTGGGAGCCAATACTGCCTTAGTTGATACTGTGAAGATTATCTGAATATACTCTCAGTCATATTTCTGACGCCAATATAAGTACCATTCTTTATGGTAATAATTCTCATAGTAAGGTACTAGAAAGTAGTGTCAGTATTACCTAGGAACTCATTAGAAATGCAAATTTTCTGGCCCCACTTAAACCTACTGAATTGGAAACTCTGACATATATTTTAACAAGCCCTCCCCTCCAGGTGTCTCTGAAAATGCTAATAATTGAGAACCACTACTCTAGACATCTGGTTTGCTCCACTACCTGACTTTTCTCACCTAGAAGGATGAGGACCCTCCGTTTTCAAAGCCAGCAATTGCAGGCCCAATATTCTTCATGCTTTAAATCTTTTTTTTTTTTTTTTTTTTTTTTGTCTCTTCTGTCTCTGATCACACCCTGCAAAGGTTTTCCACTTTTGAGATTTTGTGTGATTAGATAGGGCCTACCTAGGTAATCCAGGATAATTTCCCCATCTCAAGATCTTTAACCTCAATCATATCGACAAAGTGTCTTTTTGCCATGAAAGATAACATACATATTCTCAAGTTCTAGGGATCAGGATATGAACATTTTTGGGGTGGAGGGCATTATTCTGCCTACCACAGTTCTGAACACTATAAATCAGGTAACAGGCTAGTTTTTCCAAGAGGGCTTTATAAGCTTGGCCTCATAAAGTTAAATTTAGGCGTAACCAAAGTTTCCAGTTATGCCATGGTAACAAAGAGTATAGATTCTTATTGAACCTGTGCAAATAATTATAAGGCCATGAAAATAAGAAAATAAGAGTTTTCAAATTTTGGAGGAACCAGGCAGGAAAAATAAGATACATACAAATGTTCCATTTCTGCTTACAAAAGCATGTCTATAAAATTGTTATGAGTTATAGGTATCTTAAGAGAAAAGAGATAGAGGTTCCTCATATGTGTGAAAAACAGAACATTAAAAAATCAGCAATGGTCCAAATAAAAATCCAAGTCATCCTTCATCAGCTCATGTATTCCTATGTATTAATAATTCCTGTTCATCTGTATCTTAAATTTAACAGTCTCAAGAACCCATCAGCTTCTTGGCTAGAATTCTGGAATTTGCGACTTATTTTACTGGTAGAGTCTCAAATTTGTTAAGTAATGCCTTCAAAAGCTGATACCCAAAAGTACCTGGCGTAGTTCTTTTCCACTGAGCTCTGAGACAGCCCTTCTTTGTTTATAACAAAGTGCCATAGTGTGTAGTTGATGGCAAGTGCTTGAGGGAAGTATCAGAGCAAAACAAAAATCTATTGGTAGATTACAAAAGAGTTAAGATGGCTGTAGTTAACTTATAACTGACCATTTTCAAAAGTGAAAGATCTTAAGAAAGTTCATGTGAAGAATAGTACAATTGACAAAATCAAACTGATTGTTTCTATGGTATGCAAAACAAGATAATAAAATCAATCCAAGCAATTTTAGACAAAAATATCTATATTGTTTGTATATCCATAAGCATAATGATAACCTATTTTTGAAGAAGAGTGTATATTACATTTAATTTATAAAAATAGATGAACGTAATCACTACAGAGAAAAAAATATTCATATATAATATATAATAATCCTGAGACATAATAATCTATTAATACACCAAGCATATAGTTAGAATATATCAAGAATACAACAAGAATATCAGTTAACAAGATTCAGTAAGTCTGGATTAAGTCCTAAATATCTATATATTAATAAATCTCAATGGGTAAGTGGTATGAATCCCCAATTGTGAAACGCTGGCCTAGAAAATGCAAAATTCAAATTATAGAAGTGAAGTATTAATAACATCCAAGTTAACATTTTAAAAAATACTGAAATAATGATTGATAATATTATACTGCTGATATCTGATATCACATAATATAGATACCAGGAGTCCTATAAATAGAAACATATCATGGATAACTAGGGCATTGACAATTCATCAGGCTCTATCTCTACAACACATAGTTTCTGAAATTTTTATATTAGTAACATTTACCCATAGAAACTTAACTATCTCTTCTAGATGGAACTTCTTCTCATGCAACTCCTCAATAATAACATATCAAATAAGCTTAATTATTTCCTGTATCTCTCTTTTTGAAAGATGAAAGAAGAAATCTTTGCAATTTTATATTATTTTACATTTAGAATCTGATTTCAGGGAAAAGAAAGTGTGATGGAGGAAGAAATAAGGCCATAAGCCTAGGGAAGAAATTATATCAGATATTTGAAATTTATTTTCTTTATTTATTTAACATTTAAGAGAAATTTATTTTAACATTTAAGGAAAATTCATTTTAACATTTAAAGGGAAATGTATTTGGAGATTTACTCACTCTGATTTCTGAAATATTCTGTTTTTAATAACTATTAAAAAACAAAATGAAACAAAATAGATCAAATGCTCAAAAGCCATAAGCACATTGTGTTCACATAAAGACAAACAAAGAAACAAGTTAGGAACCATAAATTCTATTCCCATCTGTAATTGAGTCACATGAAGAAAGGAAGATGGTAGCCAGGAAATAAACTATCTGGGGTATTATCCTAACTTGTCCAGAAGGAAAAGATGTGATTATTGTTCAAGTGGAAAAAACAAGCGCAGAAACTGCCTTTTTGCTCACAAATTTGGCTGTAGCACTCTGTCCCTAATATTCCACATGGACTACAGTTTTATATGGGGAATGGGTGGGGTTAATGGGCAGACCAAGTGCATGCCAACTTCTTCTCCACATAGTTAAGGATTCAGAAATATTGAAGAGTTAAGAGCAACATATGATGGGACTGACGGGACTTTTTCTGGCCCTGGTTCCCTGATGGATGTGAAGCTGCTGGTAATGCTGTCCAAGCATAATAGGGTTCAACCAGATTTGGGAAAAGTCAGTAATTACTGACAATAGGTTTTTAATAATTCAAGTTTCCATCCCAGCAGGAGGGTGGAAGTTAAGGAGAATAGACAAATTTATTGCTCTCATTTAAGGGAATGAGGAACTCGATGTTAGGGAAGCCATGCTTTCACTTAGGGGCAAAGAAATAGAGTCCACAGGTATTCTGAAAGCAATTGCAGCCTCCCACTATCCCGTGTCTCAAAGGCACTGCCTTCATGAATATATACTGAGTACGTGCCAGCTTGGAAATAATAAGTATCTTACAATGGAGGTGGAGGGGGCTGTGTGGAGAGGAGGAGCTTAAAGTCAGGAAAATTGCAGTTTTAGACAAATAACAGATATAAACTGAACACTCTAAGGAAACAATGGTGGGCTTCTGAAAAGCTACTAACATAACTTATAACTTTGATTTTTACAGAAGTAGGTAGAGTTAATACTTTTGATAGTTTGGGAGTAAAGCAGAAAATTTAAAAGGCATTTGTGTGAATCATTTTACTGCCACTTCTAAATGATTTAAACATTACCAAAGGATTTAAACATGTAAAGCAGAAAACTAAATAATCACAATTTTAGAATTTGTCAGTTATGCTCTTTATTTTACAGATGAAGGAGCAGAAATCCAAAGTTTAAGTGAAATACCCTAAGTTATATGGATAGAAACAAAGCCAGCCAGGATAGTAACCTCAATTCTCATACTCCCAAGGAAACTTTTATTCCCAGCCCCCTATCATATAATACTGTCTATTTCAATCCATTAATTTGTGTTTAAATCATTCATTATACAATCAGTAAACACTTTTAAGAATCTACCAGACACTGGGCTAGGTACACGCAGTGATGACCAAGATAGATATGTCTCCTGCCTTCTTAACCTTTATAGTTGGTATCAGAGAGGAATAATGGTAGCGTACACACCTCAGGTCCCCTGGTGCTTACAGTGAAGTTGAGACTTGATCATTAAATGCTACTGGTTAGTGCATATTAAAAGAGATACTCAGTGGGACTCACAGTCCTTTAAGCCAGTATCATAGGTAATGTTTCTATTTTGCACTTAGAGAGAATGGAGAACACATTGCTGGCTAGATTGGTAACATAAGTGAAGAAAAGGACAATTGGGTAAAAAAAAAAAAAGAATTCTTGGATTGCTTTATGCTTTTAAAAATTCTCACATACCCACATAATTTAATTTTTAGAAATCTCTGTAACTTCGTTTTTCTTTTTTATATTTTATATGTAGAATAGGTGAGACTCACAAAGGTAATTGATGGCAGTGCTCAAGCTTAGTTAAGCTAAAAAGTTCCTCAAAGAAGACTAGACCATAGGTTTTCTGATTTCTAGTCAGTGCTTTTATGTCACAGTGTGATACAAATTACAGGTCAGATACTATTTTCTGAAGTGAATAATCACAGTAGATGCTGTGCCTGATTTTGCATAACAAAAATCATATCTGGTAACAGAAATCCCAATTCATAATTTTAATATCCTCATCATTCAGATCTGATTTTTAAATTTTTAAAAAATGTATGCCAAATTAGTTTAGAGAAATTGTTTACTTCTTTTTCTTCCAAATTTTCCAAAATATGTTGTAATTTTACCTCTTTAAGTTGGACATTTTCTTTTAATAAACATTTTGAAAATCTTCAGTATATTCAGATTATTTAGCTGAAGCCTAAATAAGATCTTCTCTACATTTGTCTATTAAATAAATACTTATTCATTTGGATATGTAGGCAAGAATATATTTGAAGATGAGAAATAATAATAATTATAGAATATAGGAAAATTAAACTTTTATTACACATATTATGCTACACTGTTTAGTTTTTAATCCTGTATATAAGTGACAGACAAAGAAACGGATAGAGCTAGCAAAAAATAAATTTATAAAAAGGCAGTGGTGACATTCACAAATGCTACTGCTCTGAAATAAATAATAGAATTAATCTATTTTTCCTTTTTCACACTTCATAAGTATTATACTCGTAAGTATTCATGTTCCTACTTACAGAACTATCAATATATTAATATAATACCAGTGCTTGAAAGTGACAAAGTTCACTCTTTCTGTACTGAAAAATGTGTAATATTTTTATACCAATGGCCAGTGAGATTATGAAAGAAAGAGAGAAGACAAAAAGACAGACAAAAAGAAAGAAAGAAAAGAAAAAACATCACAAAATTCCTAATTGTAAATTTGGCTTTATGACCTTTAAAATTGCAATTATTTGATACCAGGTAATAACCTGGTATCAAAGTTCATAATATGCAAATGCAGAAAGCAGCAGAAATATGATAGTTATCATTACATATTAACATTATAAAGCCCGTATTTTAAAAATCCTTACCTATAGCATATATATATGTAACTAGTTAATGTATAAAGCAAAAAATTGTTGCTCATTTTTGTCCATTTTTATTATCAAGCTAATGGAATACCTTAGTGAAGCATTAGCTAACATTTTACTGCTATATATTTATAATGTAATTTTAGAGCTCATAATTTCTAATATTTATAGAGTACCTTTGTTTATATAAACAGCTCTATTAGTAGGTAAGCATTTACAATTCTATTTTATAGGTGATGAATGAATTATGATTTGAGTGGTTAAATGATTTTCTGAAGGCCACTCAACTAGTAAATGATAAAATCTTGACTCAATCATGTCTTTTGAATTCAAAGGCTGTGTACTTTCTATTACTAAACAATCCCCCTTTGAAATGAGTTTTTATTACCTAGTGGTCATAATCAAGGCACACATGCTCATTAACTGTTAATAATATAAATAGAAGTCATAACACCTAATTGACCACTGAATTAGCTCTTTTCTTCTTCTTCGCTAAGAAAAGCAGCTCGAGCATGTTTCCAAATTTTCAGATTTCGGTCCTATTCCAGATATCAAAACATTGCCTGCTGGAGAAATAGCTCTGTCTCTTATCTGTAAAATTTTGCTTCTCATCTCAAATAGCATTCACTTAAATCTGGTGCTATGATACATGTGGTGTTTATGTCCCCCCAAAATTCACATGTTTAAATCCTTATCTCCAAGGTGATGGTATTAGAAGGTGGGCCTTTGTAAGGTGATTACATCACAAGTACAAAGCCTTCATGAATGGGATTAGTGCCCTAACAAAAGAGACCCAAGAAAGACCCCTGACCCTTTTTGCCATCTGAGCCTAGAGTTAGAAGAAGGCTATTTATCAGGAAGTGGCCCTCACCAGACACTGAATCTGCTGGTGTCTTGATTTTGGACGTCTAAGCCTTTAGAACCATGGGAAATAAATTTCTGCTTTTTATAACCTACCCAGTCTGTGGTACATTGTTGTAGCTGCCCAAACAGACTAAGATATATGGTGAGGTGAAGCAACACTCACTATTACTTTTTCTTGCTGCCAAAGTTTTATTTTCTATAAAGAGAAAAAAATCCAAAGTGGAACATTCCCTAAAATGAACCCCAGATTATAAGAAGACATAGTGTGCCTTGGACACCTTGCAACAATCTCTTAGACCCAATTATTTTCACAAAGTTTTCCTTCTGACCTTATGGTTTATACTACTCTATCACAAATAATGTTCCACTCCTGGTAGAATGAGTTTCCTTCTACGTGTTCTCAACCCCTAACCCACTCTTGCAAATACTTACTTTTTCTCTCAGGGCTAAGAAAATACTTAAGAGTAACCCAAAATGCTTTCAGCCCAAACAAATCAAAGATAAGCCTATTACTGAGGCCCTCAAGTTCTCCTCCACACTTACCTGCTATGCCATAAGTTTCCCGGTAATCTAGACCACTTTGTAATTCTAATTGTTATATCCTCCCCTTTCCCCAGCATTCTCAGGGTATCTAAGTGCAGATATTTATTAGAGGAAGCTTATACAGTGATGGGAGTTAATTGGAGTAATTTCTTCTAAGCCATTCCCTGATGCCTACCACAACTGTAAAAAAAATATTTCCAATTTAAACATTCATTTGTCTTTATACCCAGGATTTCAATAGAGGCCTTGACAATTCTTTGAGATTATGCCACATATAGACACTGGCATCAGCCTAGGGATGTCCATTTCTTCTTAATAATTCAATCCTTTTATCGATATGTACAATATGCTAAGTAAGGAATTGAAAATATAATGTTGGGCAAAATAAAACATAGCTCATTTATCCATGGATTTTAGAGTCTAGTGTGATGGCTAGACAAGCACTTACACAAATAAAAAAACAGAATCACGAAAATTGCCATGAAATATTGGTCTAAGTATAGGTTAGCACATAAAACAGGAGAACCTTCAGAAGAGGTTTTCTTAAAGATGTGATATTGAATTGAGTTTAGAAGAATATTAACAGAATGATAAAAATGCTTTGGGTAGAGAAAATAATGTAGACAAAGGCCTTCTGGAAAAAATTATGACACATTCAAAAGAATGAAAAAAGTCTGCATGACTGCCACAGAGAGGGAGAACATGACGAATGTCATGATAAACTTTTGACACGCCTTCCCAGTTCAGTTTCTCTGTTGTCTATTGCATCTGCTCTTTGTGGCTTACCTTTCTTTTTTCTTTTCTTTCTTTCTTTCTTTTTTTTTTTCTGCTATCCTGATCCTTTTAGTCTTTTGTTTCTCTACAAAATGGTAAATGTTTAAAACCCATCATTAGATAATAAGTAAATTGATTAGGCTTTCAAGAAATATGCCAAGTAAAAAATACATATGAAATAAAACACTGTTTCACATATTTTCTTTTCTTTTGTATTAAATAGTTCAAAATTTTAAGCAACATACATATTTAGGTTATCAAAATACTTACTTAAAAATCATGATGAGTCTGAAAATGTGACAAGAATATTTTTGAAGTAATTTTAATGCCCATAATTAATGTATATGCATTTAGTAGAGATTAAATGGATTCAAAGTTTAAAATAGCTAATAGCTAATAATCATGTTTTTACCCCACTCTCCTCATTGAGGTCTATTAGTGAGAGAGAGCACAAGAATGAGAGAAAAGAGAGAGTTAATAAATGAATAACTGTTGAATAGAAGATATTTTGAAACGAACTGTTGGAAAATACCAGAACTAGATATATAAATACATTTATAGATCTCATGCAGAGTGTAGAATTGTCTAGGAGAAATTGGCATAGTCCTAAAGCATTCAAACAGCAAAACCTTAGAGAAAATGTAAGTGCAAGGCATACAGACATGCTACAGAAGAGACCTGAAGTGTCTCATAGAATTGTCATTCTATATGGCATCATAGCTGGGAAGGAAGAATGAAGTACAATATGAGCTTCTTAGTTTTTTGATACCTAGTTGTATTAACTAGAAATCTAGGCTGGAAATTTGGTGAAGAGGAGAAAAGAAGGTGAGTAGGAAGCAGCTCTGTAGCCACTGACTCAAGTCAGTTGAGTCTAGAAAAATAAATTTCTACTCAGAACTGTGAGAACAATAAAAACTCCTGCTTACACAAAAAGGGAACACCAAAACTTGAGGAGAAATATGGTACCTGGGGAAGAGGACTCAGTAGATGCAGTGAGAAATTATCCTCACAGATTACAAACTAATTAAAACTTTCAGATGATTCATATCATTCTCCTCAACTTTCCACACAAATTCTTGACCTAAAATTAAACAGAGCTTTAAAAAGTTGTCAGTGATATGAATAAAGTAGCAGCTTTGCTTTAAAATTTTCCATGCAAAATAGTGATATGTTTCTTATTACCATGTAGAACAGCAGTTAACAGCAGCAATCACACATGCATGCACAAACAAACATCTCCTTTCTCAGGAAAAAAAAAATGGGGAAAAAAAGACACTCAAACTGGAGCCTAGTACTTGCTAAGAGGAAATCCTAAATATTAACCACTAACAAAAGACAATAGAGAACTTTGGAGTCATCAAGAAGTAGCAATGGGAGTGAGAGAGTAGAATAGGGAAAGACAGTGAGGCACTGAATCATAGATCTCCAGAATCAGAAGCAAAAGTGTGCTTGGACCTTGCGTGGCATTTGCACAGATGCAAGCTCGTGTGAAGGTGTAAAGAGAAGATATATAAATAGCTCAGTGACACAAAGATGACAGATTTAATAAAGTGTCTAAAAGAAATAGAGATACTTTATAAGACAGGGGCAAGGAATTCTGGTGACAATAGCCAGTGAAAGACCGGAAGAGCCCTGGAAGCTCCCTGGAACACGACTAGGTTCAGAAAGTCAGAAGAAGCTTGGCTCCTGGAGGAACCGTATTTAAAGGGAATAGTTCCTGGTAGGAACATACTTGCCTTTTTCCAGCATGCAAAAACTTAGTACAGGAAAATTGAACTTACAAACTGTTAAGTAAGAAACTGTACAAACTCAGTTTCCTGGGGGAAAAAAAACTGAGAAACACAGAAAAAGAAGAAACATAGAAAAAAGTATAAGGAATACATAGGCTATGGCAGAAAGGTGCAACATAAAGTATAACTGAAATGCTAAAAGGAGAGGAGAGAGAGAATGGAGCAGAAGAAATACTGGAAGAATTTATCATTAAGAATTTTTAATACTAATAAAAGACTTCAATGTATATATTCTGTAAGCATTGGGAACACCAAACAGGAAAAAATCATGTGAAATACCATAGCTAAGTCATCATAGTAAAATTGCTAAAAGCAAAAAGAAAGAAAAATGTTTTAAAAGCATCAGGAATATAAAGATATAGTTAGTTCTTCTATAATGAGACATATGTGTTTCTATACATAGCCATGCTATGCAAAGCCACACAATAAATTTACAGGGTTTATGGGTAAAGGAAGTTACAGGAACAACACTGAAAATCTTTGTCAGTGATCAAGAAGGGATTCTATAAAAACTGTAGCAGTTTTACACATGTTAGATGGTTAAGACATGCACTAAATAATACTATAATAAATATGTTGCTTTGCCTTGAAAAAAGCCTAAAGTTTACTTGTGAAGTGGGTGTGGGAAGAGTTGCAGCTGATAATAGTCATATGGAGATTGATAAAAATAAAGTAGCTGTCTCTGATCATCACTTTTTACAGTACTTACTTTTTAAAGTTATTTTGAGTATAAAATACAAGCAAATCTCACTTAAAAGAAGACTTGGCACTTCATAAGCATGAGTGTTCACTAATTGTCATTAGTCATCGAGGATATACAAATAATACCACTTCATACCCACTAAAATGACTGAGATAAAAAGTCTGCCCAGGGCTACCAAGGATATAGAACAAACATAACTCTCATATATTTCAAGTGAAAGTGTAAAATAATACAATTACTTTGGCAAGCCCTTATATAGTTAAAAATATATTTATGCTATGACCCAGCAATAGCACCAATAAGTATATACCAAGAGTAGTGAAGGTATATGCTCACAAAAAGATTTGTGAAATAATGTTCATAGCAGTTTTATTCATAATGGTTAAAAACTAGAAACAACGCACATGCCCATTGACAGAAGAATGAATACAAAAAGTTTAGTGTATTCTTGCATTGTAAAACTACTCAGCAATAAATTGTATAAACTACTAATTCATGCACAACATGGAGGATTTTTCTTGTAGAAGAATTCTACAAGAATTTTTTAAAAACCAAAGCATTGTTGAGTGAAAAAAGCCAGATAGAAAATATTTTATGATTCAATTCGTATGTAGTTCCAGAATAGAAAAATCTAAACTACAGTAATAAAAATCAGATCAGTGGTTACCCTGAGGCCAGGGTACTGAAGGCAAAGGATCAGGAGAAGCTTTTAATGGTCGTAGAATTAATTTTTATCTTGATTAAGATTGTGGTTCCAGAGATGTATAAATTTTTCAAAAGTCTTCAAATTGTATTCTTAAAATCTACTCATTTAAATTTATGAACACTATAACTCAGTAAAATTGATTTTTTAAGAGTTCTTTTTTTAAAATTTTTTTAATTCAGGACATTATGGGGGTACAATCATTTTGGTTACATGTAATGCATTTGCCTCACCCAAGCCAGGGCTACAAACATGTCCTTCCCCCATACAGCGTGCTGCTCTTCCATTAGCTGTGGTTTGATTTTTAAAGAAGAAAACCCAAGTGCTCATCAGCAGATGAATGGATAAAACATTTGAGGTATACTCATATAATGGAATACTTGTTGGATATAAAAATAAACAAACTAATGACTTATGTAACAACAGATGAATCTAAAAGCATTGTATCAAGTATAAGATTACAGATAAAATAGAGTATATAGATATATTTGCATTTACATGAGTTTCGAAAACCAGCAAAACTAAGCTAAAATGCTAAAAGTCTGCACATTGACTACTGCAAATGATGTAAGGGGATTAGATGGAAAAGAGAATAACGTAAATTTCTGAGATGAGGAGGATGCAACAGAGCTTATCAAATGTACAGTTAAAATTTGTTGATTTTCTCACGTTATACTTCAATAATAAAAAAGAACACAAAAATCTGTGAGTGTGTGTCTTTAAAAAAATAGTTTTGTGATTATTTCACTTTTAAAATGTATTCTGATATATTAGAAATAAAAATAAAACAAAACATCAATGCACAGTATTTGCTTGATGTTTTCAGATTCAGCTTCAAAAAGACAACCTCCTGTCTTATATATCAAGATCTAATCACACAGCTCATTGGCCTTCATCTACGCCTTCGCTGCTTGAGAGTGAATTTTGACCATAACTAAAACTGAAGGCTAAATTGGAGCTTGAGTCAATTCATCATCTGTTTAAATTTTTTCACTCATGATAACATAAAAATTACTAGGTAGATAATGTCTAACTCCTCTAAGACTCCTACACTACTCTTTTCCATTTTATTTAGTAGTTTTAAAAACATGCTCACATACCAATAATTCCCCTTCATCCTAATGAAACATATTTCTGATTTATCTAAATTTTACATTATATTCACATTTTAGGGAGAAAGAAATAAATTCAAATAAAAATTGGAAAACCCTCACTGCCTTCCAAAGCTGTGTGCACGAGGCCAAATGTACGTGAGTCCTATCTGTCCTTCGTGTTCCACAATTTCAGGCTACTTGTTGTTACCAGTCTCCTTTTAATACTCTAATTTTTTGCTACCACCTATTTATAATTCAACATTCATGCAATCTAATTAGCATGCAGAAATTTATACCATTTGTAGTTGTAACACCATAAGTTTAGCCAAGACAGAATTCTCTAAATTAGTGGGTTTTAATCCTTTCTGAAGTCACAGATGCTTTTAAGAATGTGATAAAAGTATGAACTTAACTCTCCTGAAAAAATATACCTCTTATCTAACTATAACTTTGTACTTTTGACAAATCTCTCCCCAGCTCCTCTCCCCACCAACCCTTCCCAGCCTCTTATAACCACTATTCTAGTCTCTACTTCTATTAGATCAACATTTTAAGATTTCATTATGAGTAAGGATGTGCAATATTTATTGTTCTGTGCCTGGCTTATTGCTCAAAATGAGAGGATTTCTTCTTTGTCAAGGATAAAGAGTATTCTATTATGTATATATAACACATTCCCTTTATCCATTCATCCACTGGTGGACACTTGGGTTGATTCCATATCTTGGCTATTGTGAATACTGCTGCAATAAACATGGGGGTGCAGATATCTCTTTTACATATTGATTTCATTTCCTTTGGATTTATACCAATTAGTAAAATTGATGAATCATATGGTAGTTCTATTTTTAATTTTTTAAACAATGCCATACTTTTTTACCCATAGTGGCTGCACTAATTTACATTACCACCAACAGTGTATAAGTGTTCCATTTTCTCCATACCCTTGACAGCATTTATTATTTTGTTGTCTTTTTGATAATAGTCATTCCAACTGGAGATGATATCTCATTGTGGTTTTGATTTGCATTTCCCTGATAATTAGTGATGTTGAGAATTTTTTCATGTGCCTATTGGCCATCTGTATGTCTTCTTTTCAGAAATATCTGTTTATATCCTTTGCCTAATTTTTATCAAATTATTTGGGGTTTTTATTTTTGCTATTGAGTTGTTTTAGTTCCCTACATATTTTGGATATTAACCATTTTTCAGATGCATAGTTTGCATATATTTTCTCCTATATGTAGGTTGTGTCTTCACTCTGTTGATTTTTTTCCTTTGCCATGGAAAAGATTTATTGTTTGATGTAATCCCATTTGTATATTTTTGGTTTTGTTGCTTGTGCTTTTGATGTCTTATCCAAAAAAAAATTCCTTGCTCAGATCACTGTCATGAAGTTTTCTATATTTTTCTCTAGTAGTTTCATAGTTTAGGGACTTACATTCAGGTCTTTAATCTATCTTGAGTTGATTTGCATAAGTGATGAGAGATAAGAGTCTAGTTGCATTCTTCTGTATGTGGTTATCAAATTTTTCCAGTATCATTTATTGAAGAAACTACCCTTTCCCCATTGTTTCATTAAATATAGTTTACAGAACTGATATCAGCAAGTGCTTATCACAGTACATTCATAATAGTTGGTTACGGTGGTCATCTATTCTAAAAGATTAAGCATACAATTTTCTGGATCAGTTCCAATAACAGCACTGGCTATGAAAGTTTTATATATTGCACTTATCTGTATGATAAATTTCTAAGAATGAGATGACTGGATAAATCTACTTTTATTACAGCAAACTTGAAATTACTTTTAATACTTACTAGAAATATAATACTATCTCCTTATTACATTTTATTTTTATACAATTTCTTAGTAATATTCATCTATTTATTTTAATGTGTATTTTAGAATCAGTTTTGCTAACTGTAAATTCACATTGACATATTATTAGAGATATGTTAAAATCATAGATTAAAATATGATTCTGGCGATGGGCGCATTAAAAGCCGTGACTTAAGCATTATAAAAGGTATCCATGTAACAAAACATTTGTACCTCCTTAGTACTTTGAAATTAAAAAGAAATTAAAATTATAGAAAATAAGGATATTATCTTTCTAATATTGCATCATCTCAAGATCACACTGTGAGTATAATTATTTACATCTTCTTAATTATTCATTAATTTTTGATATAGCTTTAAAACATATTTACGTATATTATTTTCATTTTGTTGGCTTTTATAAACTGGATATGTTCTAGGACATTTTCTAATGGTCCTAAAATTTTTAAATAAGAAAATCAGAGGGGAGGAGCCAAGATGAAGGACTAGAAAAGTCACCAGAGTGTCACTGCAAAAAAGACAGATTTTAGAAGAAAGTGAAAAAAATAAACTACCAGAAAAACATACATTGGGTGAGGGTCGGAAAGAAGGGTGCCTGAAACTACACGAGACTCCACGGGAAGACGTTGTGGAGGAGAACTAGAAAGAGAAAGGTCCCCAAGAGGCTTGGAGACCAGCAACAAGGGTAGGTGGAGCAGATAACTTTCCCATTCCTTGCATCTTGGACTACTGGTGGGCTCCTGAGCGGTTGAAGAGACAAGCCAACACCAGCCCAGAGACGGCTGCCACCAATGAGTGGTGGCCTCTTGTGGACAGGGCACCAGGCTCCCAGCTCCTTCGGGGCACCTCCCCGTGCACAGATTTGAGCCTATTGGCAGATGTTATATTACCCCATTGTCTTCTCCCCTTCCCTACCCGTGGGTGTGCAGAGAGACAATTTAGCCATCACATGGAGGTATCCCCAAGGAATGGGACATTTCCTTTTGGGGCCCTACAGCAGATTGAGGGGTACTCACACTGCGAGCTCCCTACCCACCAGCCCTCCCAGGTGCTGCTTGCCTGGTGACTCCAGGAGAGCAGAATAAATCCTAAGGTGGAGTGAAATCCATCCAGCTTGGGCACCCTGTAGGTAATTTGAGACCAGCACCCCTCCCCCTGGCAGGGTCAGGGATTGATCTCCAGGGCCCAGGTGACAGGCCTGCAGACCAGACCCCATACACCCAGGTCACCATAGCACTGGAAGTATAAAGAACCAAACGGAAAGCACGCCCCAAAGAGGAATAACAGCTCTCTAGCAATTGACATTAACCAAACTCAGAACACTAAAATGACAGAAGAATTTCAAACATGGATTGTAAGAAAACTCAATGATACGCTAGAAAAAATGGATAACAAACACAAAGAAAACACAAAAAAAATCCAGGACTTGGAAAAAAATTCACTAAAGAAATTGAAATATTAAAGAAAAATCAAACCAATCTCCTGGAAATGAAGGACTTATTCAGGGAACTACAAAACACAGTGGAAAGCCTCAAGAACATGGTAGGTCAAACAGAAGAAAGAATCTCAGAGATTGAAGACAACTCCTTCCAATTAAGTAAGTCAGTCACAGAGATCAAGCAGAAAATTAAGAGAAAAGAAATAAGCCTACAAGAAATGTGGGATTATGTGAAAAAACTGAACCTGAGGGTGATAGGGGTTCTGGAAGGTGAAGAAGAAAACACGCAAGGGGTGGATAAGCTATTTGAAGAATTAATAGAGGAGAATTTCCCAGGCCTTGCTAAAAATCTAGATATACAGGTACAAGAAGCTCAACAGACCCCAGGGAAAGTCAAGACAAACAGTAAGAAACCACATTATGCAGTCATCAGATTGACCAAAATATCCACTAAAGAGGCCCTACTATGAGCTGTAAGGCAAAAGAAACAAGTAACATACAAAGGAAAGCCCATCAGAATAACTCCAGACTTCTCAACTAAAACCCTACAAGTAAGAACAGACTAGGGCCCCATTCTCACTCTTCTGAAACAGAATAATGCCCAGCCTAGAATCTCGTACCCTGCAAAACTAAGTTTCATATATGGAGGAGAAATAAAGACATTCTCAGATAAGCAAAGACTGAGGGAATACACCAAGACAAGAACAGCTCGCCAAGAAGTACTCAAAACAGAATTACACAAGGATCAGCACAATAAACACTCTCGAAAGTAAAACCACTCAAAAGTTAAAGATCAAAGACTAGATTCCACAATGGCTGAAGAGAGAAAACAAAGTAACAAAATGCAACCCAAAAGAATGAACAGTAATTCACCCCACTTATCGGTTCTTTTAATAAATGTGAATGGCTTGAATTCCCCTCTCAAGAGACATAGGTTGGCCGAATGGAAAAAAAAAAAAAAAACAAGCCAAGCATCTGCTGTATCCAGGAAATGCATCTAACCTGCAAGGATGCATTTAGACTCAACGTAAAGGGGTGGAACTCAATATTTCAAGCAAATGGAAGCCAAAAGAAGGCTGGTGTGGCAGTTTTGATCTCAGATAACTTAGTTTTTAAATCAACAAAAGTAATAAAAGACAAAGAGGGCCACTATATAATGGTGAAGGGCACAGTTCAACAAGAAGACATAACAATTCTAAATATGCATGCACCCAACTCAGGTGCACCTAGATTCATAAAGCAAACTCTACTTGATCTAAACAAATTGATACAGCAACACCATAATAGTCAGAGACTTCAACACCCCACTGACAGCACAGGATAGATCCTCCAAACAGAAAATTAACAAAGAAATAATGACTTAAACAGAACTCTAGAACAAATGGGCCTGACTGACATTTACAGGACATTCTACCCCAAAACCACTGAATATACATTCTTCTCATCAGCTCATGGGACATTCTCTAACATTGACCATATTCTAGACACAAAGCATGTCTCAAAAAATTTTAAAAAATAGAAATTGTGCCATGCATCTTCGCAGATCACAGTGAAATAAAAATAGAAACCAACCCCAACAGAAACTCTCATGTCTACACAAAGTCATGGAAATTAAACAACCTTCTGCTGAACGATTCCTTCATAAACAAGGAAGTAAAGATGGAAATCAAAAGATTCTTTGAACTAAATGACAAAGGTGACACAAGTTATCAAAATGTGGGATACAGCCAAGCAGTCCTGAGAGGAAAGTTTATTTCTATAAATGCCTATATCCAAAAGTCAAAAAGATCACAAATAGACAACCTAATGAGTCGACTCAAAGAACTGGAAAAAGAAGAACAGACTGACCCCAAACCCAGCAGAAGAAGGAAAATTAATAAGACCAAATCAGAACTAAATGAAATTGACAACAGGGAAACTATACAGAAGATTAATAAAACAAAAAGCTGGTTCTTTGAAAAAATAAACAAAATTGACACACCTTTGGCTAAACTAACGAAAAACAGAAAAGAAAAATTCCTAATAAGCTCCATCAGGAACAAAAAAGGAGAAGTCACAACTGATGCCATGGAGATTCAAGATACAATTTATGAATATTACAAAAACCTTTATGCACACAAACTGGAAAATGTGGAGGAAATGAACAAATTTTTAGAAACACACAGCCTCCCTGGGCTCAACCAGGAAGAAATAGAATTCCTGAACAGACCAATATCAAGGACCGAAATTGAAAGAGCAATAAAAAACATTCTAAGAAAGAAAAGTCCCAGACCAGATGGTCTCACACCTGAATTTTACCACACCTACAAAGAAGAACTAGTGCCTATCCTGCAGAAGTTATTCCATAACATCGAGAAGGATGGATTCCTCCCCAACACATTTGTGAAGCCAACATAACCCTGATACCAAAACCAGGAAAGGATGCAATAAAAAAGGAAAACTACAGACTGATATCCCTTATGAATATACATGCAAAAATTCTCAACAAAATTCTAGCTAACTGAATCTAGGTGCTTATTAAGAAAATAATCCATCATGTCCAAGTGGGCTTCATCCCAGAGATGCAGGGATGGTTCAACATACGCAAATCTATAAACGTAATTCACCACATAAACAGAAGCAAAAACAAAAACCATATGATTTTCTCAATTGATGCAGAAAACGCATTTGACAAAATTCAACACCAGTTTATGATAAGAACTCTTAAGGAAATAGGCATAGATGGGGCTCACCTAAAAATGATACAAGCCACTTATGACAAACCCACAGCCAACATCATACTGAATGGAGAAAAACTGAAAGCATTCCCACTTAGAACTGGAACCAGACAAGGTTGCCCACTATCTCCACTTCTATTCAAGGTAATGCTGGAAGTCCTGGCACAGCGATCAGGCAAGAGAGTGGAATTAAAAGCATACAAATGGGAAGAGAAGAGATCAAACTCTCATTATTTGCTGATTACATGATATTGTATTTAGAAAACCCCATGGATTCAGCCAAGAGGCTCTAGGAATTGAAAAATGAATTCAGTAAAGTCTCAGGATACAAAATCAATACACACAAATCAGAGGCTTTCACATACGCCAACAGCAGTCATACCGAGAACCAAATCAAAGACTCAATTCCCTGCACAATAGCAACAAAGAAAATAAAGTACCTAGGAATATATTTAACTAAGGAGGTAAAAGACCTCTACAGGGAGAACTGTGAAACATTGAGGAAGGAAATAGCAGAGGATGTAAACTGGTGAAAAACCATACCATGCTCCTGGTTCGGCAGAATCAACATTGTAAAAATGTCTACAGTACTCAAAGTGATCTACAGATTCAATGCAATCCCCAGTAAAATACCAACATCATTCTTCACAGATGTAGAAAAATTAATTTTACGCCTCACATGGAACCAGAGAAGACCCCACATAGCAAAAACAATTCTAGGCAATAAAAACAACATGGGAGGTTTCAACTTACCAGCCTTCAAACTTTATTATAAGGCTGTAGTAATCAAAACAGCTTGGTACTGGCACAAAAATGGAGCCATTGACCAGTGGAACAGAACTGAGAACCCAGATATAAAACCATCCTCATATAGCCACCTAATCTTGGACAAAGCAGACAAAAACATACACTGGGGAAAAGAATCCTTGTTCAATAAATGGTGCTGGGAAAACTGGATAGCCACATGTAGAAGACTGAACCAGGATCCACACCTTTCACCTCTCACAAAAATCAACTTATGCTGGGTAACAGACTTAAACCTGAGGAGTGAAACTGTTAGAATTCTAGAGGAAGATGTTGGAAATACTCTTCTAGACATTGGCCTAGGCAAAGAATTTATGAAGAAGACCCCAAAGGCAATCACAGCAACAACCAAAATAAATAAATGGGATCTGATCAAATTAAAAAGCTTCTGCACAGCCAAAGAATCTGTCACAAGAGCAAACAGACAACCGACGGAATGGGAGAAAATTTTTGCATGCTACAAATCCGATAAAGAGCTGATAAGTAGAATCTACTTAGAACTCAGGAAAATCAACAAGAAAAAAATCAAACGACCCTATCAGAAAGTGGGCAAAGGACATGAACAGAAACTTTTCAAAAGAAGACAGAATAATGGCCAAAAAACATATGAAAAAATGCTCAACATCTCTAATCATCAGGGAAATGCAAATCAAAACCACAATGAGATATCACTTATCTCCAGTGAGACTGGTCTTTATGAAAAAGTCCCAAAACAATAAATGTTGGTGTGGATGCGGAGAGATAGGAACACTCATACACTGCTGGTGGGACTGCAAACTAGTGCAACCTCTGTGGGAAGAAATATGGAGATACCTTAAAGAGATACAAGTAGAATTACCATTTGATCCAGCAATCCCATTACTGGGCCTCTACCCAAAAGAACAAAAGACACTCTATGAAAAAGACACCTGTACCCAAATGTTTATGGCAGCACAATTCACAATTGCAAAGATGTGGAAACAACCCAAGTGTCCATCAATACATGAGTGGATTAATAAAATGTGGTATATGTATACCATGGAGTACTATTCAGCTTTAAGTAACAATGGTGATATAGCATCTCTTGTATTCTCCTGTATAGAGCCGGAACACATTCTACTAAGTGAAGTATCCCAAGAATGGAAAAACAAGCACCACATGTACTGACTATCAAATTGGTATTAACTGATCAACACATAAGTGCACATATAAGAATAACATTTATTGGATGTCGGGCATGGGGGAGGGGGAAGGGTATATGCATACACAAAGAGTGCGATGCGCACCATCTGGGGGATGAACAGGCTTGAAGCTCGGACTTGGGGATGGAGGGGGGGGCAAGGGCAACATATGTAACTTAAACATCTGTACCCCGATAATATGCTGAAATTAAAAAAAAAAGAAAGAAAATCATATTTGCGTATTTTAAAATTTCTTCTCTGCAGAGTAGGGTTCAATCTACTATATATTTATGACTTGTTTTGTCTTCCTTCTAAACACACAAAAAACCCCTCCCAGCCACAGCATGTACACGCACTCACACATGCACACACACACACTCTCTGTCTCTCTCTTTCTTCTCTCTCTCTCTCTCGCAACCTTGGAGTTAGGTACATCTATATGATTAAGTTATGACACACAAATGTGGGCAGAAGTGATATGGCACATTTTCTGGCCTTATCCATGAAAACTATCTGCATAAGCCAACACATTCTTTCTCTGCCAACCTGATATGGAGGGTCTAATGGAAGACTCTAAATCAAAAGGGCTGGCAGAGCCTAGTGGTAGACAGAAAGACAGAAGCTTGGTACCTAAAAAATCATATAAAAAGCCATAGGGAAGGTCAACTGTCAAACACCAGTACTGAACATAGAAGGGAAAGACACACCCTTGAGACTTTTCTTAAAGGGATTTATCATGACTAAACTTTTTTATTCAGTAGAAATGGGTTTTCCAAGCCTATCATCACTTCATGTATAAATAATAAAAGTTTTTTTCCCTTTACCTGTAGTTATTAATTTTTCTTCATGTTTAATTATATTAGGTAGTACTTCACAATATCATAGGAGTGACAGAGGGCATTCCCCCGTCTTATACTTGATTTTAATTTAAATTATTTTAAAGTTTTATCCATAAGCATCATTCCAGCTTTTTGTAACACACACACACACACACACACACACACACACACACATATACAAACACAAAGAAGTCGTCTTTCCATTTTATTTTAAAAGGATAGTGAATTTTACCAAATACCTTTTTGACATATATAAAAATTAATGATATTATAGTAAATTACATTAATTGATGTATTACTATCAAATCACTCTTGCATTTTCCTAGTATAAATCCCACTAGGTTTGCTATATCAATATTTAATATACTAATAAATCAAATTCACTGATAAGTGATTTATTGAGTTTTGTGTTGACATTATTATTCACACATATAACTAGTCAATTATATTCCTTAATTAAACAGTATTTTTCAGGCTTTGGTATCAATGTTATATTACTTCATAAAATAAATTTGGAAACTTTCATTCTTATTGTATAGTCTTGTGTTGGGGTTCTCCAGAGAAACAGAATCAATACATTATATGCATAGGAAGAGATTTATAATGAGGAACTGGTTTACATGATTACGGAGGCTGAGATGTCCCAGAATATGCCCTCTGCAAACTGGAGGCCCAGGAGAGCCAGTAATGTAATTCCAATCTGAGTCCAAAAGCTGAGAACCAGGGAAGCCAATGATGTAAAACCCAGTCCAAGGGCAGGAGAAGACTGAGCTGTTCCAGCTCAGTTAGACAGGCAGGAAGCTAAAAGGGATTCCACCTTCTTCTGCTGAGACCCTCAGTGGATTGGATGATTGCCCATGGACAGTGGGGAGGGCAATCTATTTTATTGTGCCCACCAATTCAAATGCTAATTTCATTCAGAAATGACCTATTAAGCTGCCCATTTTCCTTCACCCTCTGCCTATGGAGAGACCTGAAATTCAATTTTGTTGAGTCCCTCCCATGAGGCTGAAGCTGTGTCTACAAACATCTGTGACTAAAAATAACAACAATAAACAGGGAAACCCTGAGAAATGATGGATAAGTGATTTCTTACCAGCAAAGGCTAACTGCCCCCTAGTCATCATAGAACTACTCTCAATGCACATACTCACATGCACACACACACAGAGATAATTAAAGGTAACAGCTCTCAGAATACATTGGCCTGTTCCTCTATCAAGTATTGGCTGCAGTTAGGCATGAGTGCAGAGTGCCTTTTACTTGCTTTAGGAGAGTGTGAACCTAAGAGAAATATTCCACATTTGCACAAGAAATGAATTCAGGTCAAAGCTGATATACATACTCAAAAAATAAGTTGTCAATGAAGTGATCTAAATGAATTCATGAAATGGAACCAATACAGGGGCGAAACAAATCAGAAGATATAAAACCTGGAAGAATATCGCCAAGGAACCCAGGTGCTTCTAGTAACATTTATATGTTTAAGGTGCTAATGTGTTCATGATGTTTGATTCTTTTCAATAAGTGTCAACTGACAAAGTGATTTTTAAGCTTGACTGCATGTTGGATCCTTAAAAAATAGTACTGGGTGGCCCAGCATGGTGGCTCATACCTATAATCCTAGCACTGTGGGAAGCTAAGGTGGGGTGGATCACTTGAAGACAGGAGCTCCAGACTAGCATGAGCAAGAGGGAGACACCCCCCCACCAACAATCTCTACTAAAAATATAAAAAATTAGCCGGGCACAGTAGGCACTTGCCTGTAGTCCCAGCTACTCAGGAGGCTAAGGCAGGAGGATAGAGCAGGCCCAGGTGTTTGAGGTTGCAGTGAGCTATAATCATGCTACTGCACTCTAACTGGGGTGACAGAGCGAGACTCTGTCTCAAACAAAAAATAAAGAAAAGGAAAGAAAGCAAAAATATTAGTACTGGGTACCAAATCACCACCTTCTGATTTAACTCATCTGCTTATAGCCTGGGCACCAGATTTTTAAAATCTGATTTTTTTAGTGTCCCAGAGATTTTTAACATAAAACAAATGTTGAAATCCACTGAGTAAGAAAAATAACCTTAGAATAAATGGACTTTCCTCCCATCTCATCCCTAAGGCATGCAGCTTTTCATCTGTGGCTACACTCAACCAACTAGCAGGATGGTAAAAATGGAATTTCTTTTTTGCTTTAACGTATGCTCTAGGGAAGAGATTGACAAATTGTGTGCCTCTGACTGTTTTTGTAAATAAAAATATTACTGGAACACAGCCATGCTCTTTATTTAATATCTATGATTGCTTTTGCACTACTATGGAAGCATTGAGTAATTGCAACAAAGATTGCATATCTAGCAACACCAAGTGACCTTTTACAGAAAAATTTTATGACATCTGACTGATGGGACTGGCTAGACCATTCTTGCTCCTTGCCTATCCTCCATCCATCTCCTTCCCTCATTATTGCCAGTGAGCTACAGGAGAAGCAAGAACAGCAAGGCAGACAAAGAAGATGTGGCAATTTTCAAGGAAGTTCATGAATTTTTTACTTAATTTTGGAATGGACACAAAAATTACTGAACTGAGATTATTTGACATTATAGAGAAAACAAAACTGTCCGTTTACTAACTGTTATGGACTGAATGTCTGTGCCCCCCCCCCCCAATTCATATGATGAAGCCTTAACCCCCAGTGTGGCAGAATTTGGAGATAAGGTCTCTAAGGAAGCAATTAAGGTTACATGAAGTCATAAGGGTGTAGTCCTAATTCAATAGGATTAGTGTCCTTAGAAGAGGAGACACCAAAGAGAGTACTTTGTCTCTTTCTTTCTCTTCCCACCTTGCACACCCACTGAGGACACTGATGACAAGAGAGAAAGCAGCCACCTGCAATCCAAGAAGAGAGTTCTCTCCAGAAACCAAATTTGCTGGCACCTTGAACTTGGACTTTTAACCTCCAGAACTGTGAGAAAATAAAATTTCTGTTGTTTAAGTCACTCAGTTATGTTATTTTGTTATGGAAACCTGAGCATGCCAAGACACAAGTGAAAGTTAAAAGATAAGCTACAGACTTCTCAAGTTTAAATCCAAAGAAAAAGGAAAAATTAGCCTCAACAAACACAGTCTTGAAAGGTCAGCTTCGGTGGAGGCAGAATAAAGTGGCTTCCTAATTGGAACCTACCTTGATTTATAAGATAGACATTTACAAAAAAGTATTCTCATCAAATCGAAGTATTTTAAAAGTAATATTGGACATAAGATAGATGTTTCTTCTGTCAAGGGCCTCTTTTTTTTTTTTTCTTTCTCTTTTTTGTCTTTTGTTTCTGATGTCATTATAGTTTGTTTCCATACATTGGGGGAAATGCCTTAATTTACTTCATTATATAAATTTGTGACATGTATACAAATGTGTTGTAAAAATTACCAATTCCCATTATCTTTGTTTAATGATGCACTAAAACCTCACTTCTGCTATCAGGGATGCTTTCCATTTCTTTCAATCCTCTCTCCCATCCATATCACACACCATTAGTGGAATCTTATGGAAATAGTAGAACGAGAACAAGAATCTCAATATAACATATACACACAAACACACACACATATGTATATATGCATACACATATATATAATTTTCAAAATAAATTATCAAAGTTAATTTTCCCTAAAATTATTGTTCAAAGTTCAAAATTATTGTTCAAGTTATATCCCTTGAAAAAATTAAAACAATATGACAAGAAACATTTTCCTTTATTTTGTTCTACTTCTAAAAGGAAAGAAAAAAAAGTCTTGAATTTTTTTTTTCAAAAATGCTTGCTTGTAGAAGATGCTTCTTTTTACCCTTATTCTCTTGACTCTTATTAAAAGAAAATTTTAGTTTAGCACTTTGCAAAATCTTGACTAGCTATGTGATGAATCTTGCATCTATGTATAAATGACTTTTGTCATTTTGTGCTTTTTAAAATCCTAATATGTTAAGTGTATTTTAGGTTATCACAGAAATGTTTTAAGTAGTTTGCAAATTAACTGTCATGAAAATTCAAAACAAAGAGGGTTATATGTGTCTTTTTTTCCAAAAGCACTACCACCACATTTTCTGCAAGCACAATTTCTGTTTAACAACAGACTGTATGAGAAATTGTGGTGTCAATGTCCCTTTCCCTCCAGAACAAAAGGTAAGCATGCTTACTGGCCATCATAAAAGTTTCAAGTTCCCTAACCTGAGAGTTCTTATGTAACACAACCACTGTATAAGAATTGCCTGGTACCCTTCACAGGGAGATTGGGGTTCAGTAAACCAATGGAAGAAAATGCTGATACACTGGCTCCTGCTATTCCTGTGAGAAATAAAATCTTTTATCTTTAACTCAGAAGTCATGTTTCTGTTTCCAACATCCACGAAATTGTGGCAAATTTACTTATTAGATTGCAGGTAAGACCTTCCATAATTCTTGACAACTTTCATCCTTCCAATAAACTAGGCTAGCTGGGATGGAGTGAGTTTTAATGTGCCCTCTTCCCCCATGATCGCTGCCTTCTTCTGATTACACCCTTGTGGGATTTCCCCCTTGAGTGTGGGCTGAACCTGTGACTTGCTTCAAACCCATAGAATATGGCAAAGGAACATGATTATATAAATGATTACATAAGATTGCAATATTCATCTTTTGAGTCTCTTATCCTTGGCTAGATTTAAGGTATCAAGCAGCCATGTTGGGGAGTCCCACATGGCAAGGAATGGCAATCATCCTCTAGAAGTGAAAAACTGAATTCCGCCAACAACCTGAATGAGCTTGAAAGTGGATCTTTATCCATTTGAACCTCAGAGGAAACTGCAGCCCCAGCCAATCCTTGGATTGCAGTCTGGTGAGACCCTAATCAAAGAACTGAGCTAAGGTGTGCCTGGAGTCCTGAACCTCAGAAACAGTGATAAAATAAACGTGTGTTTTTTTAAGCTGCTAAATTTGTGGTGATATCATTATGCAGCCATGAATAAATAACACATTATCTTTCTCACAGAGTGGTCTCAGCGCAGCATTCCAAGCGAATGAAAGTGAAAGCTGCAAGGATCTTTTAAGGTCTGAACTCAGAAGTCAAGCACCAACTCTTTAATTTGTCAAAGCAAAACTCCACCTCTTTATAGAAGGAACAGAAAATTACAGTGCAGAGGATAATGGGAGGAATCATTTCAAACATCTTTAAAAACCAACTGCCACAGTCTTCCCCTGTGGTCTCAATAATTCTCATCCCTACCACGTGCAAAACCAACTCATTCTGCTCTCTCAAGATCCCCAGAGTCTCACCCAGACACTTCTTTAGGCTCAAAGTACATGAGATGCAGATTAGGATCCTCAAGTATTATCATTTTAAAGGATTTAAAACTGGCATTTTTGTTTGTTTTGTTTTTGTGGTTAAAAAAATAATACTAATAGGAAATGTTCTCTGTTACTATAACACTAGCTATATACAATCAAAATAACAAAAACTAGATATGAGCCCACCCCTAAAAGTAGAAAAACATTGCTATCTTCTACCACACCTTTACTCTTTCTCCTTTCTCTACAAAACTTTAAACTCAGTTTTGGTTTATGCTTTAAACTTTTCTTCCTAACATATAACAACTACAACCAACACTGAATTTGCCAGTTCACTCACCTGCTTGTCCTTTAGCCAATAAGTTTATAATCCATCCTTCTTAAAAGCGATAGCAATGAAATTAGCCCCAAGAAAATGTAACAGGAGCATGTTAGAGCAGGAAGGGATTATATGTCATCATTCTAGTTTGGTGATATGGATTAATGAAGCATAGATTACCAGAGTTTTCTGTTGATATTGTCATCCATTGTTTTATTTTCTTGTTCATTAAGTAAAATAACTATCATTTCAGGCACTAGAATATACATATTTTTAAGATGATGGGCAGGCCCTCTTTATTAAAATATGCCATCTTTTCACTTGCTAGCTTCTATTCTCACCCACATAGTCTCCTTATAAGGATGGTGGGGGGTGGAAAGCTGGAGATTAATGTTAACTAAATCTTCCAAATTACTATTGAGCAGAGGCTGGCAAACTTTTTCTGTTAGGAGTAAACATTTCAGGCTTTGTGGGACACAGGTTATCTGTTGCAATTCATTAACTCTGCCACTGTAGCATGAAAGCAGCCATAGATAATATAGAAACAAATGGGTATAGCTGTTTTTCAAAAATAGTCATCAGGCTGGATTTGACCTGCAGATTGTAGTTTACTGACCCCTGACTTAGAGAAGCAATGTCCTCTAGAAATATACCGTGAGCCGCACGTCTAATTTTACATTTTTCAGTAGCCTCGTTTAAAAAATAAACGGGTAAAATTAATTTTAATACTATGTTTCATTTAACCCACTATATTCAAAATATTGTCATTTCACCATATAATCAATTTATAAATTGTTATTTTATAGTAATATTCACATAAAATTACTATATATGCTTTTAAAATATCTTACTATATTTTTTAAAATTCTCTAGATTTTTTTTCTTCTCCTCTTTTGCACTAACTTTATCTTCTTCTTTTGTACTATCTTCAAAATTTAGTATGGATTTTATACTTACAGTCATCTCAGTTTGGACTAGCCACAGTTCACATGCTTAATTGCCACATTTGCCTTATCGTACAGCACAGTCTTAGAACATGAATAAAGTAGAAACAAGGTGAAATACCCCAAAGCTATTTCAGACCTACTTTTGCCAGTTTAATTTCTCGTATACTTGAATTAGAAGGTTTAAATAGGTACTTTTTTATTCAACAACAAGAAAAATTCATACCATGTTTTCCAAAAGCATGTATATAGAAAATGTCATATTAGTTAAATGACATTTCTAATTTAGTAGTTGAGCACTTTTTATTAGATTCTCAATGTTACATGATCACAAAAAAATCTGGATTTCTTTTTAAACATGTAGATTTTTCCTATATATCCTATTTCAAGAGGAATAGACTTTGGTTTAAATTTTATATTTAATAAATATCTTACATGTTTTTAGAATCCAGAATAGTTTATACAAAGTTATCTAGTGAAGGTAAAAATATGCACATGCATGTATGTTGATTCCTGTAATAACCTGGAAGCTAAAATTAAACATATGCTTTTAAAACTTACACAAACAAAACTGAATAAGGAAAAAGCCATTCCTTGGTATAAAACGATTTTTGAAATTTTCATCATTCCTCACTCAATAAGCAATTCCCATTCATTCTCCATTTTATCTGATTTATTGCCTCATTTGTCCCTTCTTGGTTTTATTTTTCCCTTCATTTTCCTTACAAGCTGAACTCCTTTCTTCATGTGACCTTTCTCTCACCACCCTCAAGATTTTACTCTCAACTTCTACTTCCATAATATTTTATTAATAGATTCACTTTATTTTCTTTATCCTTACTTCTGTTTCTACACTGGTTCCCTAAGTGCCTCTGTATTTTTTATAATATCCTTCTATTTATTAATATCTCCAACAATGTCCACAACATATATCATCACTTCAATAAGCAACTTTTAATTTATCCAGTTCAAAATTCTTCTCCAATAAAACTGACTGAAATAGAGCATGAGATTTCATCAATTTGCCATAGACTGTTAAAAAGGAAACAGACCTTAAAAATAGTTCCTGCCCTTAGAGATCCCTGCTCCAGTGGAGAGAATTTTTCACTTATGTGATACATTCCAGAATGTTACCAGAGGATGGGTGATTTGCTATTTTCTACATCAGTCTTCAACCAGTTTTAGTGATTTGGTGCAATATAAAACCAAATGATAAATGTGAAACACCATGGATGTTTTAACTGGAAAACTGAAAGGAACAACAGCAGAAAAGAAAAAAGTAGAAACAGAGATGGAAGTCAGAGAGCAACAAGAGGGATAGAGACATAAACAAAGAAAGAGAAAAAGAGAGAGAGAAAAACAGGAAGATACTTAGCAAGAGACAAAGAGAAAAAGCCTGAGAGG
Source organism: Indri indri (assembly GCA_004363605.1). NCBI lineage: Eukaryota > Metazoa > Chordata > Mammalia > Primates > Indriidae > Indri > Indri indri. The sequence continues at coordinate 40,833 of RJWJ010006049.1, forward strand.
AAATACATAAAAATAATATAGTGTAGCATCTTTCAATGGCATAACTATAGGATATTTCCATTTCCTATCTTTTCTACAAATAGAAAACTTCTATAATTAGTTTAGTTATAGTTCTATAAATAGAACATTTCATGCTACAATCAGAAAAATAATATATAGTTTTTAAATAGAATTTACTATTAAAACCAAATAATTTCTTCCATTCTTGTGTAAAAATATGGCATTTATTCACATTGTTCTAAAAATATATGTTTTGGAATCATAGATGAATCTAAGGTGTTTTAGTATAAATATGAATTTCAATCTCAAAGCTACTTTAATAAAGTAGTAATTAAACTTTTGCAATTGGATCTGGGCTCTCAAATTTCTGAATGCTTTTATTTTTTAAAAGTGTTCGTTTTCTCATCATTTCTCTAATAAGTGACATTATAAGACCCTCTAAAATCTTGCCAGTGATGATCAAAATCAAACTTTAAGTCTATTCTTCTGAAAAATTCTGCCAAATATTATTCAAAGGAAAACAAATTAGTAATTCTTCTTGAAATGAATTAGCATTAATAGAAGGTTAATACTGAATTGCGTGACACATGTAATGATGCTCAATATTATGTTCAAGTCACATTTTACTTCCAACATATTCCCACTGGACTTCCTGACTTCTAAGGCAATCTTCTTTCAAGGCTTTTCTCTTCTAAACAACTGAATTACATAAATCAACTTTTTAGTCATTTAATAAATATTTTCTTAATTTCTGCTATATACCCAGAATTGTTCTAAAAACTTACTATAAGACAATATTTTAAAAGATCCCTGTCTTTAAGACATTGTAAAATAAGACCTATAATTTAGTGTGATAAAGGCTCTAGCACAGACAGGGATGAAGGTCTATATTCAATATCACCATGTATCCAGATAAAAATTAACAAATAGTAGGTCTCCAAATACATATATGTATTAAATTAATAAATTGAGTAGTACATAATCAATATACCTGGAATTATGCATAATTGATTTGCCCTGTTTTTCACAAATTATAATGCATTGTTGTCATGGCCCAATTTCTTTATATGTAACTTGATAATGTTATATGTTTAAATAGTTTTGGGGAGATGATTTAAAGAAAAGGGAAAGTAACATGGTTGGGCAAATAATTTATCAACAAGCAATATGTGGAACCAATCTAAAATTAGTATATCCTTTGAGGATTTCATATGAATTCTTTCTTTTAGAATTTTATTTATTCTGTATCTGGTGTCTATTATAAATTCATTTTACTGAAATATTCTTTAAATCTTATTCTTTTCTGTCTTTGCTTTTTACTTAATGCTATTTGAAGACATTGTAACTTGAAATAAAAGATTTAAAAGATTAAAAAAAGAACAGGTAAAAAAGTGATTTTTGAGACATAATAACCTAAAGCTTTGGAACAAAAATAAACTCTATTCAAAGGAAGTAATTTTAGCATGCAGCAATTTGTACAGGTGCACTTCACCTCTGCTTAAAAGCCCTTAGTATCAAAGGAAGATATGCAAACAGTGAGAGGGCTACAGATAGCAGTTTTCAGAATGAGAGAATTATAATAATAAAAGGAAGCAGCTACTTTCACCTTTCCAATTCTTTTTAAGTCAGATACTCATGTTAACCTAAATGTAATTTATATTTTGAAACTTCAAGACACAAAGGTTGGCTTTTATCTTTTATGTATATGATCTAGCAATGAGTAGATTAAGCCATTAAATCATAAGAATCATCTATAAAAATGAATAGCATATAAAATAATGAATAATAAAATAAACACACAAAAGAAATCCTATTGATTATAGTATTTCATTATAATGTTCTAAATATTTAGTATTGGTTTACTACAAGTTGCCTTGAAGACTATCTGAGGAGATTTTGTTTTCAGAGCTAACAGGATTTTTCTAACAAGAACAAGGGAAGGATAAAGATGTGCAACCAATTCCTCTGCAAAAAAGAAAGAGAGAATAAATGGAAATCATTTGTGTTTGATGTTGTTCCTAAACACCCTACAATAAATGACAACTCCTAACAACAAAGAGTTATCTTGCCCTGTGTGTCAATAGTGCTGAGGTTAGGAGAAATTGTTCTGGATTTACAGGTCTATATCCCCAGTTAGATGAGAGTTTTATCAAATATTTTGCCATTATATAAAATAGATCCCCAACTTTCCAGTCTTCATTATACCAAATAAACAAATGTCACATTTGGGAGGTTTCTTCAGTGCAGCACTTTTATTTCAGGACCAACTTCTATGTCAGCCTGGGTATCCTAGGCTACACTTAAATAATGAAGAGTCATAATATTTTAAGTTTTACTTTTCAGCAATATTACATGCCCATTTTATCAGTAAGAGACCCTCCTCCATAATCCAGGACAAAACTGTTAAAAGCTCCATTATCAAAAATTTCACTGATCATCAAGGCAGAGAGAAAAAAAAAAAAAAAACGCTGAAGGTCTTATACAAGCTATCAAATACTGCAGTCCAAATTCTTCTCTTGCAGATTTTTGGCAAGAACTAGCCCTGTGGTACCCAGACAACTGTGAGAAGGAAAGACAACTATAACCATACTATGTGCCTGGAAGTAAATAATAATCAACATACACCATTTTACACAGTTGTTATGAGTTTCAACTTAATATTTTGTTCTATATTTTAGATATGATATTATACTGATATTCTTCAAAATATTGTCACATAGTCTTCAGTAATCAATATTTTTAGTGTCATGATATTTGATGCAATGGACTAATACCACTTCTAAAGCCATTCCCCAGTTTGAGGTGTTTAGGTATTTTCTACCTTTCATTGGTTTACATGATGTTTAGATCAGTAAGAATCAGCCGGTTATTATGCAGTAACAATGTCCTAATGTCAGTGAGTTAATGTAACAAAAATTTTTCTTTCCTGTGCTACATACATTATCAACTTGGTTAGGCTGTGGGCTCTGCTCTACATCCTTCTCCCTCTGGGTTCCAGGCCGATTGAGTAAAATCTATCTGGAATATTGCTGATTACCAAGGAAGAAGGAGAGGGGGAAAAAAATCTCTGGAAGAGAGAATAATAAAAATCTCAAAACAATACATAACATGGTATGTTTCATTTCTGTTTACAACTCATTGGTCAGATCTAATCACTTGATTCCATGCAAACAAAGGAGGACTAGAATGTACAGTCTTGCTACGTGCTTAGAATTCCACAATGCCAAGACTCTAAAGACCACCAACCTTTTTTTTAGGACATTCTTCAATTCCACAAAGAAATAAACATTTGAAACCACAAAAGCATAATAAAAATTTAATATTGCTTCCCATTCTCTTTTTTGATTCATTGATTCATTAAATTATGTAGCAAACAGTTAAGGCAGGCACTGTCCTAGGTGGTAGAGAACCAGCTATAAACAAACAATACTACCTCATGAAGCTAAGTATTATTAAAAAGGGAAGAGAAAAATGAAAAGATTGTGATAATCTGTATATCAATAAGGTCTTTGATTCATGGAAAAAGTGATCAGTTCTGTCTTTCAGTTCCTAAGAAATGGAATAAAATAAAACAAAAGAATTTATCATTAGATTTGGTAGGATGGAGGTAACTGGTTCATTTTAACAAAACCAAATTCAGTAGAATTTGAAGAATAAATGATTGATATAGGGAGCATAGACACCTCTTTTGTGGAGGGTTTTTTTTTTCCCCCCTTCTATGTCTATCTAGACAACCGAGTCTAGAGGGGAGAATGTAGTAAAATGTGCATTTCTCTTTAAGATGTAAGATATTAAAGCATATTTGTATGACATGGGGGTAATCAAGTAAGGGAGAGGAGTGTTGAATATGCAAGAGGAAAAAAATAATAACTTCAGGATGGACCAAAATCCTCTTGTAGCTGAGAAGGGACATAATTCAATGCAGAAATGGAGGTGTTGGCTTAATATAGAAACTGATAGTATTTTAACTAAAGGAAAGGAAAAGTCAGGTATATTAGCTATCTCTTGCTGCATAACAAATTACCACAAAATTAGCAGCTTAAAACAACAAAAATGTATTATCTCACACAATTTCTAAGGATTATGAATCTTAGCTGGGTGATTCTAATTTGATGTTTTTAATGAAGTTGCATTCAAGCTGTCAGCTGGAATGTAGTCTCTGAAGGCAAGGCTGGGGAATCTGCTTCAACACACACTTATCACTGATGACAGGAGGCTCAGTTTCTTTACATAGAGTTTTGCACAGAGCCAATCAAGACACTGGTTCCTGCAGAGCTAGTGGTACCAGAGAAAGAATGAGAGAGTATCCAAGACGGAAGCTATAATATGTTGCATACCTAAATCTCAGAAGTGATGTCTCTGCAATTTTATTGGTCACATAGACCAACCGTTGTATAGTGGACTACATGAGGGTGTGAGTGCTAGAAGGTGAAAATCACTGGGGACCATTTTGAAGCCTACCTTCTACTCTCTACCTTCTGATTCTTCACTATTCATGTCTACCCTACATTTAAAATACACTAACACCTTCTCAAAGCCCCTAAATTTCTTAACTCGTTACAGCATCAGCTCCCAGTCTAGAATCTCATCACGTAAATCAGATCAGGTGCAAATGAGTCTTCTGAGGTGTCAGTCCTTATCTACAGCTGTTTGATTAGTTTCCCTTGACAAAAAGGTTTGTGAACTAAAGAGAAAGTTGTTTATCTCTTACACAATCAACATACAATGTTGGAACAGGCACAGGATAGCTGCTGTAAACATTCTTACTCAAAGAATGGGAAAATCGATGGCACAGAATGGTCACTGTCGCATAGCAGTTCTGAAATTCATCCCAAAATCTGGCAAATTTTGAAAGTTTCTTCATTGGAACTTCTCACTGGAAACCGCTCTCTGTCTCTTGTCTCTGTCCACAGGATTCTTGCTTCCATCCTGCAAGTTACCCTTTCTATTTCATGAAAGGTAGCACATATTTTCAGTAGAGGAGTTTTTCTCATTCTGATTCCTTCGAATAAAATTTGTAGATCCAAAGAATCTTTTGATTTTATACTGACTCTGTCTCTTTCAATCCAAGCTAACAATGTTTCTGCTAAAAATAATACAATTTTACTTATAAACTTGTCCATCTTCTTTGAAAGTTATTACAATTCATTCCATTATATATTATAAAAAGCAGATGTACAATTTCTTTAAAATAAGCTCTTCACTTCTTTGGGCTTCTCCTGAGACAGGAGAGACAATGCCATTAAGCTTCCTCAAATTTTAGTGTGATTTCTAGTGTGATTGATAGAATCTGTGAACACCCTCAATCTCCTACAGGACGTTTTGTATGATTGAGGTTTTAAAATATGATTTTACAGCTATAGCTTTGGCTTCATCTATACATAATTCTTTCCTAAGAGTGCCCTAGATTGGATCATTGCTTGGAAACAATTTCTTAATTCTGGCTTTATTTGCCATTTGAAGAGACTTGTAATCCTAAGTCAGTAAGTCCTAGATCCTTTTTGTTTAGCCGTTTTTCCTTTAGACTTTTAGTGTCTTGCATTTTACTACAGTCAGCAAGAAGAAATCAAGTGACACTTCCAACACTGTATTTGGAAACCTCCTTAGCTAGATCATTCAATTCATTGGGAACATTTTTTACCTTGCACACTATGACAGGCAACAAGGTTGATAAACTTTCTACAACCAAATCATAAGGGTACCATTTATTCCAAAATCCAAAAAGATTTTCCTCATTGTCCTTTAAGTCCTCACCAGCAGCCTCCTCAGAATTCGAATTTCTATAAATAGTGTGTTCAAGGCACTATAATATTTTAACTAAGCTTTTGTAAAATCCTTACAGCTTTTCCCAATTTTACTCATTATCTGGTTGCAAATCACTCCCTCATTTTAGGAATTTGTTACGGTGTCACTGCACTTGTAGTAACAAAATATGTTTTAGTTATTTGTTGCTGTGTGACAACTTCCCTCCAAATTTGGCAGATTAAAACAACAGATATTTAGTACCTCACATGGCATCTGGGGTGCAGGTATCAAGGAGCAGCTCTCCTGGGTTTCTCTGGCTTGATGTCTCTCATGAGGTTGTGGTCAATCTATTAATCAAGAATGTGATCCCTAAAGATGAAACTGGGGCTAAAGGATCCACTCTAAGCACACTCACGTGTGCATTGGTAGAAAGTTTCACCTCCTCACTGTGCGGATCATTCCATAAGGCTGTTCATGAGCTAGCTTCTTCTAGAAAAGTGGAGAAAGGGAGAAAGAGACTAGGAGGAAGAAGTAATAATACCGTCTATAAAATCTGATCTTGGAAGTGGCATACCATTACTCCTTCTGCATTCTGTTGGTCACACAGAACAGCCCTGTTACAATTTGAGCAGGAACTACACAAGGAGATATAATGCAAATAGGTAGAATTATTGAGGATCGTCTTTGGAGGCCAGCTACCTTAGCAAAATATGTGAATTCCCATGCAGATATACCAGCACATTTTGTTGTATTAAAAAGTAGTTCACTTTTTATCTATAATATAAAGCAGATCATATGATATATTATATAATATATAATTATTATATATGGGAAGAGATGAATGTATGCAGACCTTCTTTGAGAACGGGAGGAAGATAGAGTAAGGACATGTGGTAGGATTGCCATGCTATACTGAATAAACACTTATTCTTGGTCATAAATTCAAGGTGCAACCTGTCAGCATAATGCGTTTTTCTCCAACAATGTTCTATTGCTTGTTGACAAGCTCAGTAAAGGTGAATTGTTGGGTTTAAACAAAGCAAGGGTTTTGCCATGTCAATGCAATTGAAAAAAAAGGAAAAGTTGCAAGGAAACCAAAAATGTTTGCTAAGAAACTATTAAATGCAATCAAAGAAACTTTGCAATGAGTAAGTACTAGGCAGTAGAGCTTAAACAGCAGAGTTATGATCAGAGAGTGAGCTACTTGAAAGAAAAGATGTGTAAGTCTTCAGGAATGTACCAATGCTTTTTCAGTGAAATCATTACTGATTTAGGACCTATTTAGAGGTATTTGCTGTTAGGATGTGCAGAATTGTTTTCTTAATTTAAAAACATTTAATTTAATTTAATTTAAAAGGTGTGATCAAGAAAGTTACTAGGCCTCAAAATAATTTTCACACGAAATTGGCTTAATGTATTCTTTATGTTATATATACATACTGACCTCAATAGACTTTATATTCTACTTGTCATAGAATTGATAAATCAGAAATAATACAGACTTCATTATTTCCATTTAATCTGTTGTTAATAAGTACGTCACAAATTCAAAAGGTTTATCTTGCTTAATTTTCTTTATCTTTGACATTGTCAAATATATGTCAATTAGAAATGAAAAAATAATGCATCGCTAAGGTTATAAATTTTGGTATAATAAAATTATACTTTCATCACTTAAAAAATTAAGTAGTCTAATCAAGCTTGAGAATATCTCGCAAAAAATAGATGTTTACATCTTATTTCATGTGTGAATGAGGAAGAGACTTTATCACTTGTCTTCATAATTATGGAAATTATCTTTTCCTGACTTGGCTTCAACACAGGATAAATGTTTTTAACAAATACTTTAAATTTTAAAAGTGATCCAGTAGAAAAAAAAATCATGTTTAATCACATATTTCTTTTAAGGATAACAATTTCTTATGAATAATTCAGATGAGAATAGCAGATTTTAGTCTTCTGTTTGTTAAAGATCTCAGCAACAAGAGAAATATATTACTTTAGCTATTTGAATTAAAAGCTGTGTACTGAATTCCAGTGCTAGAGGTGATGCTATTGCTTCTGCTACACTTAAAACCGGACTGCTTCCAATACAGAGTCCTCAATACTATTGATGCTTTTGGAATTTCCCTTGATCTTGAGAGAACATGGATCTGTTTGAGTTGCCTCCTGCTGTTCTTGTTGGCAATTACTGAAAGCTGACGATAAATGGCTTCTGCCTTATTTCTGCCTTTCAATCTTTTATCTATACCTTCCCACCAGCAGCAGCTCTAACAGAAAGTCAGGTGATATGCAACTCTAAGACGTGTCATTTGTATGATTCCAGCCCCAGGGAAGAAGAGAGTATAGATGGGCCAATGTGAGGTGGGCAGTCAACAGAAACTAGAATGTTACAGTCTACCCCTTTCACAACTCAGTGTCTGTACACATTTTTCTGCTGATATCTGCATTTCTACTTAACAACAATAAAAATAGCCTTATTTTCCTACCTTGCAAGATTCAACCATAAATCATAAAAATGAAGATAAGTTGATCCTCTCCCCCAAAAGGGGAAACAAATTACCATTAGTCAATGTATTCAATGCTGGGTGGTGGCAAATCCCCTTCTAGTTCACCTAAATATTATAGAACTTACGTCTTTATTTTAACTTTACCTATAAAAAATGTGCTTTATGTACAATATTATTAAAATGAGAGAATAATTAATATATTCAGTTATACAAGTAATAAGTAGGCATATATGATAGCTACTGCAATCATTGTAATTTATTATGAAACTGTACTTAATATCTATAATTTCCATAAGACATTACAGAGGTTTTTTTTTTTCCTTTTTAACTTGAGCAAGTACCTTGTATGGTCAGGACACTCTGATGGAAAGCCCCAATTCTCAGTAAGTCCTTCTATAATATTTAAATAGATTATTTTAACATTTTATTGGAGAGATATACACACACACACACACACACACACACATTTGTAGGGATCAAATTATGTTTCACAAATTGAACACACCTGTGTAATCAACACCCAGACAACAATATTACCAGCAATCTGTGAGCTCCTCTTGCACTCCTTTCCATTTACTATCTCCTCCTCTGAGATTACCCATTATCTTACTTCAAACCCAATAGACTGCTTTTACCTGCTTCAAAAATTTACATAAATGGAACCAATTTAATATATACTCTATTGTTCCTGGCACCATTTCTGCAATTTTATGTTTGCGAGATTTATCAACATTATTCATGTAGTTTTAGATGGTTCCTTTTTTTATTCTATCACCATGAAAATTTGAATAGTTGCCAATTTTTTGCCTCTCGAGTAGCTGGGACTACAGGCATGTGCCATGACACCTGGCTAATTTTTCTATTTTTAGTAGAGACGGGGTCTCTCTCTTGCTCATGCTAGTCTCAAACACCTGAGCTCAAGCCATCCTTCCACCTGGGCCTCCCAGAGTGCTAGGATTACAGCTGTGAGCCACGGCATCCGGCCATTTAGTCTTTCATTAACTTTTACTACTGAACATGGAAACATTAAGTGGTACATAAGATAATGTCTTGAGTTCTAGTCATAGTCTTCTCTGCTTGCAGTACGTAACAGAAACCTAACTTCTCCCTATTTGTAGCAGTCACTCCAGTTTATTCAATTACTCCCTACCTTGTCTGTTGTTTCAGTGACATAGGAGCCCAAAATAGCCAGATAGCTATTTACCTTCTAGTTCACTTCGACCATTGTGGTACCTAATAAAAACATTTATCCCTTGCAAAATGACACTGTTAAAGAAGCTTTAATTTTCATTCAATGCAATTCCTACCAAAATACCAATGTCTTTTTTCACATAATTAGAACCCACCCCCACCCCCCAAAAAAAAATTCATATGAAACCAAAAAAGGGCATGAATAGCCAAAGCAGTCTTAAGCAAAAAGAAAACCTGCAGGCTTGAAGCCACATGTGGCCTTCTGGATCCTTGAGTGAGGCCTTTTGACTGAATCCAAATTTGACGGAACAAATCCTTTTAATAAAGGGATTTGTTCTGTGAAGTGTGGATTTGGTCGAGGGGCTGCACTCGGGGATCTGGAGGGCCACATGTGGCCTTGAGGCTGCAAGTTCCCCACACCTGACTGGAGGCATCACATTACCTGACTTCAAATTATACCACAAGGCAATAGTAGCCAAAATAGCATGGTGTTGGTATAAAAGTAGACACATAGACCAACGGAATAGAATCGAGAACCCCAACTAAAGCCATATAGCTACAACCAACGAAGCAAACAAAAACACACACTTGGGAAAGGGCACTCTATTTAATAAATGGTGTTTGCAAAATTGGATAGCCTCATGCAGAAGAATCAAAGTGGACTCCTATCTCTCACCATATACAAAAATTAATTCAATATGGATTAAAGACTTAAATGTAAGACATGAAACCATAAAAATAGTAGAAGAATAGGAAAAAAACCTAACCTTAACATTGGCATAGGCAAAGAATTTATGATTAAGACCCAAAAAACACATACAACAAAAACATAAACAAATAAATAGGACTTAAACTATAAAGCTTCTGCACAGCAAAAGATACAATCAACAGAGTAAATAGACAACCTACAGAATGTGAGAAAATATTTAAGAGCTACACATCTGACAAAGGGCTAATATCCAGAATCTATAAGAAATTCAAACAAATCAGCAAGAAAAAAAAATCCCATTCAAAAGGGGGTAAAAAACATGAACAGGCATTTTTCAGAAGAAGATATCCAAATAACCACAAACATGAAAAAATGCTCTTTACTAATCATCAGGGAAGTGAAAACTAAAACAACAATGCAATACCATCTTACCCCCATTGGAATGACCATCATTAAAAAGTCAAAAAACAGTAGATGCTAGAACAGATGTCGTGAAAAGAGAATGCTTATACCATTGGTGGGAATGTAAATTAGTGAAACCCCTATGTAAAACAGTATGAAGATTTCTCAAAGAACTAAAAGTAGACCTACCATTTGATACAGCAATTCCACTACTGGGGATATATTCAAAGGAAAAGAAGTCATTTTATAAAAAAAAAAGATACTTATATCTGAATGTTTATTGCAGCACAATTCACAACTGAAAAGATATGGAACCACCTTAAGTGTCCATCAACTGATGAGTAGATAAAGAAAATGTGATATATATATATATATATATACACACACACACACACACACACATACATATGTATGTATGTATGATGGAACAGAATACTACTCAGCCATGAAAAAAAATGGAATAATGTCTTCTCTAGCAACTTGGATGGAACTGGAGAACAATTATTATTCACAAACAGAAAACCAAATACCACATGTTTTCACAGAAGTAGGAGCAAGCAATAGATAAGTATGGTCATACTGCATGATGTAATGGACATTGGAGACAGAAGAAGTAGAGTGGGAAGGGAGTGTAGGATGAAAAATTACCTATTGGGTACAAGGTACACTATTCATATGATGGGTACACCAAAAGCCTAGACTTCTCCACTATATAGTCCATCCGTGTAACAAAAAATCATTTGTACCCCTAAATACATTAAAATTTTTAAGAAATCTTCAAGAATGGAAAGAAAATTATTCAAGTGGTTTACTAAGTGAAATTTTGAAAGGAATCATTCCCATTTCCAATCTTTGATTTTAGACCCATATATTCTAATAAGGCAGAAAGAGCTCTATATATTTATCTGGTCAAAAAAATATGACAACCTGTAGGACAGAAGCCCAGCTTTCCTGGATGGTGTCTCCAAATGGCATGGTAAATGACTTTTTTTGTTTGTTTTGTTTTTGTGGTTAAAAAAATAATACTAATAGGAAATGTTCTCTGTTAATATAACACTAGTTATATACAATCAAAACAACAAAAACTAGATAAGAGCCCACCCCTAAAAGTAGAAAAACATTGCTATCTTCTACCTCACCTTTACTCTTTCTCCTTTCTCTACAAAACTTTAAACTGAGTTTTACTTTATTTATCTGGTCAAACAAAAATGACAACCTGTAGGACAGAAGCCCAGCTTTCCTGGATGCTGTCTCCAAATGGCATGGTAAATGATTTCAATTGGCTTCTTATATTATGCAATGCCAACTGCTTTTAGGTGATAGAGGATACGGCAGGACTAGTGAATTTCATTATCATGAACTCATTACTGGGTGTGTTTTGCTATAATATAACATGATCAGAAGCAAGGCTGTGTGAGGCAACATGGTAGTGAATAAGCATTTGATAACTTATTGAAATGCTCTGCTAGCAGAAGCACTGTGCCCAAAAAAGGCAATATCTTATTTAAGCTAAATGTCTATTTTATTGAAACAAACAGCTGATACTTTTTAATTAAGGTGATTTCAACTGACAGTTAAATTCTATAAGTGATAATCAAAATTTGGACTTGATCTTCAACTGCAACAGCCCTTTATTCTTGTTATCTGCTTATGCATTAGATTTATTAAGAACTGGCTAAAATTTATATACTTGAACTATTCATTTTTCTTCTGTAAATTATTTAATATAGTCAGAAGATGGTGATTGCTGAAAGTCATGGAGGCTCTGAAGGAAGTCACCGAGTGCCAGAGGGTAAATAATCACCTATGTAGGGCAAAATGTGACAGCTGGCAGACCTCTTTAGTATCATGGACTAAGATCTTATCTCCAATTCTGCACCTGTTTAGGATCTTCCCCCACCCCTCCTCTCCTGGCCACTGCAGAACTAATAGGATAAAGTCACAAATTAACCAAGACATGGAAGTGATAGACCTTGAAAGGAGAAAGGGGTTATACATTGAAGGAACTGAAGGTTCTAGATAATTTGTATCAGGAGAAGCCAGTAAAAGTATGGGTGGGACTGATCAAGGAAGAGTAAGCACAAAGCTCTAAAAGCCTGATAAGGAAGAGTCTACCCATGTGGAACCACTCTTCCATGAAGTGAGATTAAACACCCTGAGAAGGACCCTGACAAATGGTGCTACCATGCTGCTAGGATGAAACTTGGAAAGTTGGAGAAATTGATGGTTCACACTAAGTGAATTGGAAATGCCAGTTTGGTCATGGGAGAAGGTGGAAGAAGGGATGCAAAGATTCAGAGAAGGGGATAAACTACATATGACCAGAAAGCCTATCAGATGATTGCAGTTGTGTTCTTCAGAAGAACCTAGAGAAAATCAAGATAAAACACCACTTATCAAAGCAATAATGAACGTCCCGGTGAGAGGGACACCAGCACTGTCAAGAAGGTACACTCTTTGGACAATGGATGACTATAAGAGATGCCATTACCAAACTGGCCTACCTGAAAGTAATGAAGAGGACAGAATCCTGCAATTACATAAATCACTTAATAGAAACAAAGTGGATGTAATTAACATAACAGCATCAAGGTTTGAATGGCAACAAGGGGGTCTGACTGGTACAGAGATATGAGGACAGTTAATAGAAAATAGCATCTCTACAGGCAATACATATGGCAGTCAGCAAATATATTTATCCTGTGCACAACCAAAAGAAATGCAGGATAGATGATCAAAATGGTCAGAACAGCCACCACAATTACAAGTCATGATTTCTTGCCTAATTTCTGGATCCGTGTGAATTTTCAAGTCCCCAGTAGAAAGAATCCTACAAAATCATGAAAAAGTATATTTGATAAATATTCCTCCAGTCTTCTCCAAAGGTTTAGTGTATGAAAAGGAAATGGCGATATCTAAAGATTTTGAGGATTGTTGGACATAGAGTCCAAGTTGATACTAATACCCAGGGACCCAAAATTTCAATTATAATGGGGACTTATGGGGGCCATGTACTAAAGGTAGTCCTGATCTGAGATCAGTCCAGATATACCTACAGAGTCCAAGGATTCACACAATGGACATATAATCAATTCAAAATATATAATTGAAATGGCTACACTGGTGCTTGGCAGAATACCCACACTTGTACCTGGCATGTGGGGGAAGTTCTATTATAGTGCAGAAGGCCAATCTACAGCCTTTGAAACTGCCCCCCTGTCAAGTTAGTAAGCTAAAAACAATATTACTCTCTGGGGAAAACAGCATAAATTAATGCAACTTTTAAAGATCTAAAAGGGTGCAGTGGTGGTAGCTCCTGTTTTCTCCCCAATGAATTTTTGCATCTGTCACCAACAAAACCAGATAGATTTTTAAAGATAACAATGGACTTTCACAAACTCATTCAAGAAATATTCCCAATTGCAAATGTTTTCCAGAAATGGAGTTTTTGCTAGAGCATATTGTAATAACATAACACAAGTACATGGTGGCTGAGAACTTTCAAGGATGGGGTACATATTACCCCACCAGGTCAGACATGTAGGCCTGCAGAGGGTAGTAGTGGAAGCAAATAATGAGTATAATCATGGCCCAGAAATCACACGGCAGTCACAGGGTTGTAGTTACTTCCACCTAATATTCTGTTTACAAGTTTCTCTGAGAAACTAGAATGAAACAGGAGCTGCTCCCAGATAGAGTAAAGTTAATACATAGATGTGAAAAGCACAGTGGGAGTCAGGAATGGCTACTGCCAAGGTGATGTGTTGCCCAAGTCTCTCTTAGAATCAAGCCTCTAGTTCCTCCCGCTGCTGGGAGGGTTACTTTCTGATGGCTCACACCTTAGTGCCTCCCAAGGAATTGTCCTTGTCCAAAGATTGCTGCCTTGCCCAAGGTTATGCCCCATCTCCAGTGGCATCTCTTATTCAATGACTTGCTAATGAGTGAGTCACTGGCTCCAGCTTCAAAGCTTGCTATGAAATTGGCTGAGACCTCTGTAGTAACAGTACAGCAGTTAAGCTTCTCCCTCTGCCTAATCTTACCTTCCTCACATTCTAACAATAGTCATCCCCCAGAGAACTGCTCATTAAAGTTGTCACACAAATTTCCATTTCAGAGTCTACATCCCAAAAACCTGACCTAAAATAAAGACTGAGAAAACAACACTATTTCACAGTCATGAGCATATGGTGACAATGTAAAGAGGAAATCATTCGGTTCTGCACCTAACAATGAAAACTAAAGAGTTTGATTATTAATTTTTCTATTTTTATTCACTAATATATTTATAAAGATGGATGTATAAATAACAAAATGAAATACAGGGCTTAGTATTTTTTTCTTTCTACATTAAAAAACATTTCTTAATGCACACAAGTTTAAAATATTTCTCATATCTACTAAGTAACATATTTTATTGTCTCCATTTAGGAAACAGCAATTGTTTTAAAATCTAACTAATAAATGATGTAATTAATCAACTGTGATTAATCAACTGATCCCAAAAAGAACAATTTTTTTAACTTTCTATAGTTAATTCAAAATCTTTATAACTGATTACTTACCAAAGACATTATAATACAAAGAAATAAATGTACTTCAGTCTATTCCATCAATATCCAATTATCTTTCTTTTATAAATGTGACTTACTGGTTCTGAATTCGTTGCTATCAAAATAATCGTATCTGTATGTATTATATAACACTGCCATTAGGTTACAAAGGCAAAATAATGTAGCAAAGATTAAAGTAGCTTTCAAACAGCATATGAATCACTTATTTCAGTTTTATTGATATTATATTCAGAATAAAAAATGTTATAATAAAAAACTAGAAAGAGAAAATGCAGGATTTTTCATTTTTAATGCACTTCCTAATAACAGAGATAAATTATAATTGAATACAACTCTTAAGGCTTTGTATCCATTGAAGTGGTTTTTTCCAGCAGAAAAAAATTTATAACTACATATTATAGTCTATTAACAGTAGAATGATTCTAAAAATCTTATTATTTTTGATAACGTAAAAGTTAATTCCCATTGCAAGATTTCTAGCTAAGGTGTTTTGTTGCAAGAAAGCAAAATGTACTTAAGAGAACTAAGGAAAAGAATTTATTTGAAAGAGCACAATAATCTGCAAAACAAAACAAAATAACATAGGAAAATTTGATATCCAGGAGGACCAAGGACTGTTGAAGATCCTGGTAGCTACCCTCTTTTATCACCACTCTTCTCAATTCTCTGCCTTCTGAGTATTGTCCCTACTTTTTGTCTTTTGCAATTGGGCTGCTCTTTGCTTATTTATCAGCTACAAAGCTCATAATGCCACTACCATTGAAACTTCCCTCTTTGCCTCTTAGAACTCCAAATAAATCCAATTTTTCAAGCTCTTCTTTACTATATGTGCACAAACCATGGGCGTGTAGTCAGGCTAAGATCGGGCCAAACATATACGAAAAGGATTTGGGATCACGTGGTACTAAGGTCTCAGCAGAAGCTATAAATAGGATCTTTTTCCTGTAAAAAGGGTGATAGATAATAAACAAAATAGATATACTTAAAGAGAATAGGTTCTGAAATTTATGGCAGTTATTTTTTTTAATGCCTTATGTGTTTTCCTTTTGTTATTGTTGTTGATTTAATTTGTACTTGCCATTTTATATTTGTTCTTGAATCTCACATATATGTTAACTTCAGGTATTGGAAAACAGCTAAGAATATTAGGAGGAAGAAGGGCCGAGTGGCAAAAAACTGTCACGAAAGCCCAGGCAATCTGACTCTAGAAGAGAAAGAATCTCCTACTATGTAATTAGTTCAAATTCAATAGAAATGGTATCTGAAATTGGAATCTCAGTAATCAGACTGTACTGAAAGATAACTTTGGAATACACCAAAAATATATTTTTTTTCATATAGAAATTTTACCTTTCACAAACTCTTCAGGCAATATACATTGTATTTTTCAGCCTCTGCATCTGGGAAAACCTTTGTACCATAAGTTAAATTTTATGTTGAAATTGTCACCCTATCTTTGTTTAATCAATGTACTCAATTGTTTTAAAGACATATAAAATAGTGTGGTGTGTCTTAGATTGCAAATTCTTGACACTAGGGAATCAATGTATGTACTTAGAAAGTGAGGTACAGATGATGACAATGTGAAACCAATAATTTCTTCTCTTCGTGCATCAGTGCCCACTGGTACCGACAAAAGTTATTGTCTTTTAGAATCCTTGGAGCTTAATGGCTTTAAGCATAGCCTTGGGAAGTGAGCAACTAAAATGAAGGAAAAACCCTGCACTACCATAAGAACAAATAAGAAAATAAAGTACCAAGTATGCAGAAGAATTTAGCGATGTACATGAAACCAAATTCTTTATTTTCCAGTTCATCTTTTCTCTCCCCTCCCCTTTTATCTTCTCTTCTCCCTCTCTCTCTCTCTTTCATCACAATCCCCCCACAGACACACACACACAAACACACACACACACACAGTATAGGACTTTCTGTCATCATTGTTTGCTCTTCACTGGCAGTAAAATAAAGAGGATAAGATTGCTGGATTCTTACAGAGAACCCAGCCTTCCAAAACCTCCCTTCTCAGCATCCAGTTTCAATAGTTCTTCAGTAACTCAATTTATAAGTGAACATGATTTTCTGAAAAGTAGTCAAGAATCAAACAGAATATTTTATATATCTTGTAAGCTAAAACCCCATTTATCCTGCTTAATTTTGTATTCCCAGTCTAGTAGGACACCTGCCATGAGTTCAGTAAATGTTTGTTGCTTAAATAAATTATCCAATGAACCCTGAAACCTAGTCACACCTTTATAGTGGACATTGTAGACTTGTCTGTCTAGGTCCCTCACACCTCCCCAAACCCCTCACCCTCACACCACCCCATGGTAGGAGCAGTAATAATTGTACAGAATGGCCCTGGGCTAAGATTTGGAACCTAACCCAAATTCAGCAAATTAGCCCTTCCGCTAAGTAACTTAGAATCAAAACTGAGAGATTCAGGAATCTGTTTCTTGAAAGGAGAAAATGTTAAGTCAGTAGGTGGGAAACAGAAGATGTTTACTTGTAGAGGCAGAGAAGGATGAAGCTGACTTGCAAAGACAAAGGGGATCAGAAAACAGACTATGAGAGGAGCCCCTTCAGTGCTCCCAGGTCCTGTCTCTAGCCCATTTCTGAGGTCCAACCACATCCCTACTCTTTCTGTAACAGACTCCTGTATCCTTAAAATAAGTTCCCCTTATATAAGATAGCTCAAGAGGAGGTTTTTAAAATTTATAACCTAAACAGTCTTAATTAATTCAGTCCAACATTCATATGCAAAGATTTTTCAAAATAAAAATGACAGGGTCCACTCCAGGATATTCAGACTCAGCTTGAGACACAGTGGGAAAGGGTAGGGATGCTGGCCCCTTTCACTACATTTTGTAAAGATTCAGAGAAGATTCAGATGCTGAACTAGGGGTGAAAACCACTGCAATATATTACGTGTGTAGGAAAATACAGAGAAAAGGAGAACAATAATCCAGTACTCTAGAGATTTTGGATTTCATTAATTGTATTGGGCATTCTGTGTAAATGAGACTTAAGCATGCTTTCAAAGGAATATATCATGTTTGGACAAACTATACTTAGAAGTATTAAATAAATAGGGAAGGAAACAGGAAATTGGAATTATACAAAACTGTTTCTTTTAGAAAAGTGCATTTATCTCAATCGCAAAGATACCTTTTAGTACTATATATTAGAAAACTTGAACCTCTTAATAATACAAAAATGATGGTCATTTTTGACATAATTTGAGCTTAAAATTATGAGTTAAAACATTCTCATCATGCAAATGAATTGTAAATTTGGATTAGCTTCTTGAAATGTTAGGATCATAAAACAGAAAATTTCTTCTGATTTATTGCCAGATGAATTCATCTTGTGTTAATCTGTATATCTGCTCTGGGGCATTCTTCTTTGAATTATATGCTATTCATCATCCTGACATTGTTAAAATAGCATAAAATTCTATTGATTAAAGATAATGCATTTTAAATGTCATTGCTGATACTCTGTTTATATTTTCATGTACATCACAAGAGGTTCTTAAAAATTCTGAAAATGTAAATAACATATTGACCAATACACATTTGATCTCACAGACAAAATATAAATAGGTAACAATTTTTTTCCATTAGAGTAACTTACGTATTTCTCATAATGTTATAGTAGGAGACAGGGCTCAGACTGGATGCAGGGGCTTGAAGATTGGGAGCAGGTGTTAAAATAAACAACTCTTAAGAAGAAGCTGACTAGAGGTGCTGATAACTACAGGCAAGAACTGGCATTGACCAGCTTGTCAGTTATCTCTGTCACCTTACATGAACTTTGGCTAATTACAATATCATTTATATTGTGGTTTTAAAATTTCTCTGCCCTTGAAATCACCATGACAATTCCAAAACAACCATATATAGTATGAAAATGAGAGGGAACCCAATTCTAGGAATCACTACCAAAATTCTTGGTAAAATTCAACCCCTTGGCCTTGAATATTCCTCCCCTCAATCAGTAAGATATGAAAAGATCTAAAACCACTTTCTCTCAGTGCGGCTGCTCTTTTTCAGCCTGTCTGCTCTTCTCTCTGAGAGTGTATTTTCACTTTCCATAAAGCTTTTGCTTGGTTGGCTTACATGGTGCATCCTGAAATTCTTTTCCCTATGAACACCAAGAACTTGGAAAAACCTCTACTAAGAGACCAGCAATGATAACAGTTCTCTTTATATGAGGAAACATACACAAAAATACTATTTACAAACCTAGAATATGCAGGGTTCTCAACTCCTGTGCCACTTGTGTTCATTTGTGCCTCTATTCAAGCATTCACCTATTTTGTGTAGTGTACAACCTATATATTCCTTCTGGTTGTTAATAAAAAGAGACATTTTTCTTTCCCTTAATTCCACTTTATTGGCCCTGAATTCCAAATGCACTGATCATACTTCTGTGGCTATTCAATAATTTTTTTAAATAAGCTATGACCACTCGAAAACTTTTTTATTTCAGAAAGATGTTATCATTGTTGGTGAATTTCAATCAATCTATAAAGCTTGAATGTAAAACTAATTCAGTACTATTTGTTTAGGAGCCAGAAGGTAGAAGTGTACGTTCTAGATGGGGAAGAGTAAGCTCTTTTCAGGATCCTCACCATTACAGGAACAGAAATGAGATGTTCATTTTCTGAGTATTTTTCCCCAAGTTTATCAGTTATATGCATTACTATTTTTCTGAACTGCCTATTCAGGCTTTTTGCCCCATTTTCTATTGAGGTGGTCAGAATTTTCTTACTGATTTGTAATAAGATTGTATCAAATCTTCATCCTACATGTTATCTAAATTTTTCTTATTTTTTATTAGTTCATTTTATATTTAGTTTTTAGTCATCAGAAGTTTTAAATATTTATGTGATCAAAGCTATCAGGTTTTTCATTTATTGACTTCTTATTTGTCCCTATTATGAATTTTTATTTTAGGTAACATAGAAATGACTATGTAACAAAAAAGAAGCATAGCTAAAGCTGGCTATATTCAATGAAGATTTGGTCAGTCAACTTTCTTGGTTCTTGGCAGTATGTACATAGTTGAATATATACCTTTGTTCCCGAAATTCTTACTCTAGCTTCCACAGTAATATGGTTTCCTGGTTTTCTTCTTTCTTCTTTTGCTCCTCCTTTTCTGTCTTCTTCATAGGCCCATCATTCTTTACCTGAACAATAACTATTGCAATTCTTTAAAATTTAGTGCTAAGAATTCTTCTGATACCCATTTTGCACTCTCACCCTTGGATACTTCATCTATACTAATGAGTTTAACTGCTATCTATGGCTCATTTATTACTCATGTTTTTATACCTCTGGCCTAGATCACTCCTTTGGGCCCTAAATTCATACATCTGTACTTGACACATCTACTTGTGAACCTCAAAGATACCTGAAACTCAACATGTATAAAACTGAGTACCTCATTCCCTCTCTCACTCCCCAATGTGATCCTTTTCCAATATTAACTAACACAATGTCAACATGCTCACGCAATTCAAAAATTTATAATACATCTTTACCATCACACTTTCCTTTATCTCTGTATCTCTATATGCATTATGAAGTAGGGGCTTGATTTTACTTCTTGGATTCATCTATTTGTTTTTATCTTTGCTTTAGTGTAGGCTACCATCATATCTTTCATGGAACACTGCAATAGCCAAAATCAGGAGTCAGCAATATTTTTCTGGAAAGGAGCAAATATTAATAATAAATATTTTAGGCTTTTTGAGTTTTATGATCTCTGTTGCAACTACTAATTCTAAGGCTATAGTGATGACAGCAATCACAAATAATATATAAATGAATGACCATGACTATGTTCCAATGAAATTTTAATTATAGACACTAGAATTTGAATTTCATATAATTTTCATATGTTAAGAAGTTTTATTCTTTTGATTTTCTTTCAAACATTTAAAAATGCCAAAACATTTCTTATCTTGTGGCCATAGGAAAAAAAGACAGTAGGCCAGATTTGACCCACAGCTACCTGGTGTGCTAACCCCTGATCTGAGTGGTTTTTCCTCTTCTATTATCTTTTAAACTTATTTTTAGCACTGTGGATAGAATGATCTTGTGGATTTCAAATCTTATTACATCAAGCTTCTTCTCAATTGTTTTCCTTTGATCTTAAGGCAAAAGTAAACCTTTTTTTGATGGTGTAGTAAATTGACAATTTCTAATTACATGTATTTATGAGGTATAAAGAGATGTTATGATTTATGAATGAGGAATAATTAAATCAAGCTAATTAACATATCCATTACTTCAAATACTTAATATTCTCTGTGGTGAGAACATTAGACATTTACTTTAGCAATTTTGAAATGTACAATACTCTATTATCAACTACATTTACCACACTGTGCAACAGAATTCAAAAAGAAAACCATTACTCCTGTCTGAGATTGTGTGCCTTTTGATTATCACCTCCCTATTACTCCCATCCCCTAGACTCTATAACCACCATTCTACTCTCTGCTTCTATGAATTCAATTGTTTTAGATTTTATGTATAAGTGAGATCATGTAGTATTTGCCTTTCTGTGCCTGGCTTATTTCACTTAGCATAATGCTCTCCAATTCCATTCATGTTGTCACATATAACAGAGTTTCCTTCTTGTTTAAGGCTGAATAGTACTCTATCATGTATATATACCATATTTTCTTTATCCATTCATCTATTGATAACACTTAGGTTGACTCCATTTCCTACCTATAGTGAATAATGCTGCAACAAACATAAAGTGCCAGCAAATCTTTGACAAATTGATTTTAAATCTTTTGGATAAATACCCAGAAGTGGGATTGCTGGATCATATGGTAATTCTATTGTTAGTTTTTTGATGAAACACCATACAGTTTTCCATACTGCCTGCACTAATTTATATCCCCACCAAAAACACAAGGGTTCTTGTTTCTCCACATTCTCTCCAACATTTATCTTTCATCTTTTTGATAATAGCTCTTTTTACAAATATGTAATGATATCTCATTGTAGTTTTAATTTGCATTTGCCTAATGATCAGTGATGTTGAACTTTTTTTATATATCTGTTGGTCATTTGTACGTCTTCTTTTGGGAAATGTCTATTCAAGTCCCTTGCCCATTTCTTAATTGGGTTTTGTTTGTTTGTTTTTTGCCATTGAGTTCAATCCTTACATTTTTTGATATTAACCCCTTATGAGATTTATGGCTTACAGATGTTTTCTATAGTCTATGAGTTGTCTTTGCACACTGTTGTCTCCTTTGCTGTGCACAAGATTTTTTACTTTGATGTAAATCCATTTGTCTATTTTTCCTTTTATCACCTGTGCTTTTGGGGTCGTATCCAAAAAATAATTGCCCAGAACAATGTCGTGTAAATTTTCTCTATTTTTTCTTCTAGTTTTACAGCTTCTGGTCTTATGTTTCAGTTTTTTTTTTTTCCTTTGCCAGCACCATGCACTTTTAATTACTATAGCTTTGAGTATAGTTTGAAACCAGGTAGTGTGATGTCTCCATCTTTGTTCTTTTTGCTCATGATTGCCTTTTCTGTTTGGGATTTTTTTGTAGTTCCATATGAATTTTACAACTGTTTTCTCTATACCTATGAAAAATGACATTGGAATTTCAATAAGGATTGCATTGAATTTCTAGATCCCTTTGGGTAGTATGGATATTTTAGCAATATGTAATTTCTTTCAATCCATGAACATGGGATATATTCCCATTTATTTGCTTCTTATTCAATTTCTTCCATTAATATTCTATACTTTTCAATGTACACCTCTTTGATTATATTTATTCTTAAGTATTTTATTTATTTGTAGCTGTTATAAATTGAATTTTTCTCTTGATTTCTTTTTTTATTCAGAAAGTTTGTTGTTAGTTTATAGAAACACTGCTGATTTTTGTATGTTGATTTTGCATCCTGCAATTTTACTGTGTTCATTTATTAGTCTTAACAGTTTTTTGGTGGAATCCATAGACTCTTCTATATAAAAGATCATGTCCTTAGCAAGCAGTGAAAATTTCACTTCCTTCTTTATTTGAGTGCCTTTTATTTCTTTTTCTTGCCTAATTGCTCTGGCAAGGACTTCCAATACCATGTTGAATAGAAATGATGAGAGTGGGCCTCTTTACCTTTTTCCAGATTTTAGAGGAAGGTCTTTTAATTTTTCACCATAGGTATAATGTTAGCTGTGGGCTTCTCATATACAGCCTTTATTGCGTGGAAGTACACTCCTGCTATACCTAACTTGGTGAGAGTTTTTATCATGAAAGAATGTTGAATTTTTCAAATGCTTTATCTGCATCTATTAAGATGACCATATGATTTTTGTCTATCATTTTGTTAGTGTAGTGTATTGTATGCATTGGTTTGCATATGTTGACCAATTTCTGAATCTAAGGGATAAATCCCACTTGATCATGGTGGATGATTCCTCTAATGTGTTGTTGAATTTGGTTTGCTAATATTTTGTTG